>CM065387.1:1275000-1550000 GCA_033060915.1 Euryodendron excelsum | reverse complement strand
AAGATATTTTGGAATATCACGCTTAAAAGGGACAAAACTTTGCCACTGTTGAGTAGGAGATGATCAAATGTACGTAGTTTTAATTCCACATATAGAGAGACTGTATCCTTGTATTGAATTTATGACGCTCAAATGACAATGAAGCAATCTAATTGTTGTACCAAGGCTTGCTCTCTACATTTTGACACTTGAAGAAAGAAAATAATCCATTCTTTCTTTAGAGATGTTGATAGGACTATAATTCCTACTCTTACAAAAGTTTTTGCTGTTAAAACCTAATTAGAGTCTGAATCCCCTTATTAGATCCCAACAAAAGTGCCATATCATTTGGTTTGCCTTATCCTATATTCTCACAATGATTGTTATAGGATTCAATCTTAGGAGTGTTGGAATGAGGCTAAAAGTTTATAATTTTTTTAAACAATATTTGGTTTCCAGATTAAAAAAGTCACTTTTTAAAACTAATTTAAATTTCTAAAAAGTCACTTTTCTAAATAACTTTTTAAAACTAGCTTAAACTTTTAATTTCTAGCTTTTTTAAGTAACAATTCAAACACCCCTTTAGTTTGTTTTATGTTTTCGTCATTTTTTATTTTGCTTTTCATTATATTAAACTTGAAAAATTAGAAGATTGACATGTAGATCACGAAAATCTTAAAATATTAAGAATTAAAAGTAACGAGTTTGAAACACGAAAAAACAATCTCTCCATATCCAGGAGTAAGGGCTGCATATGTTTGACCCTCACAGAAACAATCTCTTCACACATAGTTACCCTTTTTAGGCTTTACAATGACAAAAGTCTCACGAAGAAATATTATACCAAACACGACCAAATTAAGCAGACCCTACCATGTTGTGTCACATATATATTAATTGAAGCTCGTGAACAAAACCAGCTTGTATAGTATTTCAAAAATAGAATGACCAAAGGAAACCCCACTCAAACAAGGTCCTTTTCACCAGAAATATCAAAGTTTGAGCTTCTTCTTATATCCCAGCTTTGAGAAGAAGATTGCAAGAATAGCAAAGAAGGCACCAATGGAACACATGACCCATGAAACAGAGAGCACTGCCCAATCCTTGATCTTCGTCTTTGGAAGATGGGTCCTGTCTGATTGCAGCAATGCCCGATAAACCGCCTCGGTTAGGGCAAAGCCGGTGACGGGGTCGGATTCTTCCGGCAGAACCCCCAGCTCTGTTATGCAAGCTATGTCATATGCACCTGTAGTCTCAGGCACACCCAAATATTCACAAATCTTCATTCTGCCATTGATCCTCTCCTCACAAGATAGCTTGTCACCATGGGTCAGTATCAATATTGGGTTCTCATCTGCCATCACATTGAAAGCAATTCCATAACACAAAGAGCAAGTGCATGTCGATGGAACTATTGTCAATTTATGCCATACAAGGTATATAGGTCATTAGATTGAGCCGCAAGCTGGAACTAGTAAGTCCCAGCTGATGTGTCAAGTATCTGTTGAGTTGACGATTGCTGATGTGTCAAGTATCAGTTGGTGATTGAACATCAATCCCGACTAATGCTAGACTTTTCCTACAATGAAAAGGGTAATGCTATATATATTTTATGGGTACATGTTTGGAATCGTTTTCAAAATTTTTGTTTTTATTTTTTATTTTTAGTGGTTTGAAAAACAGAAACAATGAAAAGTTAGGTAAACCATCGTTTTTCCATCGTTAACTTTTTCATATGAAAAACAGTTTTCGAGGATTCAGAAAAAAGTTTCCTACAAATAGGTTTTTCAGAAATATTTTCTGAAAACAGTTTGCCAAAGAAGTTTTTTTTCTTTTTTCTACTTTGAGAAAAAAAAATAGCAGTTTCATGAACAAAACAGTGAAATAAAATTGGCAACAAATTGCATAATTGGGTGGAGATGGGCCGAAAGCATTCATTCTAATTTCAGAAGTTTGTTTGTCATATAACCCTGGACAGAATTTTGTTCCAAAGATTCTCTTCACTCGTGTGAAAGCAAACAAACATCATCTATATATAAGAGAGAGAGAGAGAGAGAGAAACTTACTAGATTTCCTAATAGAAGGGCAGTGGAAGAGGTCTCTTGTAGCTTCTAAGTGCTCCAAGTCACCATTCTTGAAAGCCTTGTTGATCTCTGCTAAGTTTGCAACTACCATTACACAATTGACTAGTCTCTTAGCAAACCTTGCAGATGAGAGTTGAGAACCCATTGACATTGCAACAGTACCAGTAGGTTCTTCTTCCTCTCCTGGCCTGCAACAGTGCTGGTAATGGCGAATTCCATCAACCATCCAAGATGTAACCTCTTCAAGACCCTCCCTCATTCGACAGCAATCCAAACCCCTTGTGTCATACACGCAGAACCCGCTTCGTATTGATCTTAAAACATTGTGTTCTTCCATAAACATAGTTGTATAATTAGAAGATCCACCTGCATGCAAATGCAAAAATATGCACACCCATGCGCGGATTAAGATCCTCTCCATTATGCTTAGAGAATGAAAATCTCTATTTCTTCATTTAAATCGATAATGAATGGACCAAATGAAAACACTTCACATGTTTTTAAAAAGTACACAATACTACGTCCTTTTATACAAATGGATAAAATATTTAATTGTTTTATTTTTCAAAGCTAATTGAGGAAAGCTTCTGTCTAAAGTAAGTAAGGTTTGCTCCTAAAACCGGTCCCATCTCTCTCTCATATTGCGTGTAAAGCTTGACTGGTCTCAAAACATTTTTTTTCTTCCTCCTAGCGTACAAATATAAATATGTATATAAATAGAGAAACTAAAACCCCATAAAAGCGTCTGTTGTGCTTAATTATTGTTAATTTTTTATATTTATTTTTTAAAATTTAACAAAAATTAATAGCACAAAATTTAATGTTATTTTCTATTTTTTTTTTTGTTTCATTAGCTAAAACTATGAACCAACTCAAATTGACTCGGATAAGCTTGAGTTTAAGTTTATAGAATGTTCAGTTTAGTTCGGAGTTTGATATAAAGGTAACAAAACCAACCCATGGAGAAAGGGGACCGATTTGACATGCTTGATGTTTGAGCAAAAGGGATGAGACTTCATAGAATGATCGGTTAGATTCTAAAATTTATCTAAATCGATTTGGTTCTGATCTTGAAACAGACCAAATGCAACCTATCCACGTGCACAAGTACAATAAATACATACATAAATGAAAAATGTTATCACTAATGTTTTTATCAGATTTTCATTACGAATAGATATAAGTAAATTCTATATATATTAAATAATGTAGGCTACATCAACTTTTATATGAAATTTAGTAAAAATAATCAATAACTTTAGTACTACTCTATATAAATACATGCATAGTGAAAAAAGGGGACCCACTCAACGTACTTGATGTTTGAGCGAAAGGGATGAGACCAGAGCGACCAAGGACACTGTACATCAGGTTTACAAGAGAGCTTTTGCCAGAGCCAGAGAGACCCACCAAGAGAATGGTGATGATGGGTGGTATATCCATTTCTTCTTTCTTGATTCCACCGGCCGGCAGCCAAAAGTCGCCGGACCGGTAAGTGACGAGCTTGTGCCGGAGGTCCTCGAGGCCTTCGGTGGCGACCAAGGCCAGCCTCTCCACTTCTCTGAGGACTTTGATTCTAGGTGTGAGGCTTGAGAGGTCAGAAAGGCCCTCCTCCGCCTTGAGACCGCCGTTTTGGTTGAACTCTTCGGCTGTTCTCCACCAGCAGAAGGCGGACCTTGGTGGCTGATCAGTTTGATCTTCTTCATGAAGGCAATGTTGGTTTCTCATTCCTTCTAGTGGCCTTCAAATCTCTCAGGGATGGATCTGAACACTCTTCTTGTTGACCATGATGGTTGGGCTGCATGTCAGCCTATTGCTCCTTTATTTATTGGAGTTGGGACCCCCCCATGGTGGTGAGGACATTAATTACCATTATGGGAGATTGGTGGAAGGGCACTGTTGTCATTTGCACAGCTCAATTTGCTCAGTTACTATCCTCTCAAAATCTATCCTTTGTCAGGTGAGTTCCTCTTAATACGTCAGTCAGTACGTGCAGCTTGTTCAAATTTAGCTTCAATAGTAACAAGTCAAGTTTGAATAACTTGATTTTATCAGTAACTTGATTTTATATAATTTTAAAGTGTCTGTGTAACAAGTTTGAATTGAATTCAAAAAATTAACGAGTTACAAAATCTGATTCAAAAATTTGAGAGTTTTAGAGATTTCAAACGATTCGTTTTTGATTCGTTTTTACAACCCTACATATCCGTTTAAATGATGACCTATTTGGCAGCATTGAAAGGTAGTTTCCTTCAGTGCCAATCTCACCATGTATGAATTTGAAGATTTTTTTGAACTGTTGCAAGTCTGGGATGTCATTGCTCAACCCCTCCCTCTTGGGGGCTCACTGGCAAATCATGTGCAACTGCTTCAATTTTTTTTAGGGTAATGCTAAACAATCAAAAAATTCATACAAAATTTATCACTAAAATAATGTAATTAAATTGTAAACTTATCACTTTAAAATAAAAAACCTGTCATTATGCTTATGAATTACAAAATTGTTATCACCGCATCGTTTTGGTATAGATCTACAAAAATTCTTAAAAGGATAGCATTATCTTTCTTTATAAATCAACTTGGGAATGGCATAAACCAAGAATCAAATAGATCAACGGAGCCCCACATGACATCTACATAGATCGAACCCTGAATAGGTAGAAGTTTGCAACCATAGTGATCCATCAATGACTTCTTTCCAGTTAATTGCTGTGACAAGACTTTAACAACCAATACAACCATGAAATGCATGCCTGAAGTATAGAGACCTTTACCAATAAATATGTAAACCACAATTTTCATATTCAAAGGCAAATAGCACAAGAAATAGCTCACTTTCCTTTGTCACAACAAACCAGGCAATAAAAAGCTCATGAAAAACTATATCCGCCCGGTGAAAATAGAAACCAATACCGACTCTATAGTGATTACTTATACAAGACTCAAAAAACAGATAGAAGACTCGATTTGGTATTCAGAGAACAAACCCACCCCGACCCCCTACACCCCCCAAAACCCAAACAATTCCTGCAACAAGATTGCCCCGAGGCTATTTCCAGAACATTCCACGACTCAAGGCAAAAAACCAAACCACCACCAGGCCATCTTTTTCACCGTTAAACCCACCGGACGCTTTTTATTTGACCACTGTAGTATGATTGCCCCAGCTTAGCACCTCTTCCAGAACAATGGACACTGAAACTGACCTGACTTGACACCAACATATAC
Organism: Euryodendron excelsum; assembly: GCA_033060915.1. NCBI lineage: Eukaryota > Viridiplantae > Streptophyta > Magnoliopsida > Ericales > Pentaphylacaceae > Euryodendron > Euryodendron excelsum. Next base: position 1,544,709 of record CM065387.1, on the reverse strand, counting down.
CTTGTTGCCTCAGCATGAGCTGTTTCATCCCTAAACTGAAATTCCTTCAAAATTTACACACCGCCGGTCAACTAAAATTGAGGATATCAGAAATTCCCTTACACGTTTATCAGTGATGGAAAAATAAAATTCAAAATGATTGTATTTGGAAGTGCATGCAGCCTAAATGTTGAGGTCAAATTCAAACCCCAGAAATGACTCCACTTGAAAAGCTAGGTTAGAGTCTAGTTTTTATTAGTATCTGAAAACAGTGAAGACTGGAAGTAGGAGAGTGTACATACCTTCAGCCAAAGTTGAATCCACCAGATGGAAGTTTAACGTCATTTCCTCCAAAGTTGAACCCAGGCTGGGGACCATCACCCGAAGGTAAAGCCTCATCCTCCTCTTCCAACCAATATGTCTCAAGAATCTTCACAGCCTTCTCGTAAATTTCATTGTTGTCATGACTCTGGAGATTTTCTATCTTTTCTAACCCTTCAGCTTCATCTATGAGCTGGGCATAGTAATTAACATCTCCAGAGTTTCCTAAGTTCTTTTCCACTTCCCCAACCTTTAAGATATTTTCTAGCCCTTCCAAACAGACAGTGATAATCCTTGGATCAGGGCAAACAAGCAGATCACATAAAGGCTTTATACAGCCTTGACTGACCAAGTACCTGCCATCCATGATGAAGGAGAATTATCAGAATTCACACTTGTAGAAGGGTAATTAAGATAAGTACAAGAAGGAACTAGAAAAAAAACATACTTGATTTGCTCATGAGTACCACCAGAAGTAGCATTTGAAATTGCCCAAGCAGCCTCTTTCTTTATATCAAACTCAGCAGTTTGAAGCAGATTGACGAGTGGGGCAATTAAACCAGCCTCAATTATAGCCTGTTACATCAAAGTATATGCAGTAAGGATGATTTACTACTAACTGATTTCAGTGGTAGCAAAATCTATATAAAATTTGATTTGTGGAAACTAGTACTCTTACATGCTCTAAACAATAAAATGAAGCCTTAAGCACTCTATAGGGCATTGTAGAAAGTGTAAGAACCATCAGAAGACACAAAATTTAGAAATTTTATTCTTTTTTTCTCAGCATAATATCCACAAATAGAAAAGTAAAAAAATCACAATCTCTGACTGGCCTCGATGGGACCCGTCAAACGTTTGATCGAAGTAAACTTGATAACCCACATGTTAATTGAAGCCTAGTACTCATCCCAAGAAAGGCCAAAACCCTTGACCAGAAGGAGCTCAGAGAATATGACCAAATGCATAAGGTCAAAGTGAGAAACCTCAAAATTACAAATTCAGCATAGTCTGAAGCTTGAACTATTTTACTTGCAAATAGTTATCTGACTACCTGTATCTGCTCTCGGTTTCCAGCAGTAATGTTTGAGATTGTCCAGCAGGCTTCTTTCTTGACGCTTTTCTTATGATTATGAGTTAACAAACTAAGCAAGCACGCAAGTGCACCATGGTCAATTATACACTGGAGAAAGGAGGTTCCCGTTAATAAATATAAAATCACTGAACATTGAAAGCAAAGACAAAATCCACAAGAAGCATAAGAAAAATGAATATTAGCATACTTAGAAAACATTCAAAAACTGAGATACACACATATGCATGTCACACAATATGTGAGAGAGGGAGAAAGAGAAAGAGAAGATGTGATGTGCTATTCTGTTTTCTTCTGTAAACTGTATCAAGGCATTACCTTAAAATGTGAATACAAACAATAGATGCCACTACAGGCACAGTGAACAAGGTAGAAAAAATTCCGCAAAATGTGAGAGAGAGAGAGAGAGAGAGAGAGAGCAGATTAATGTGTACTTGGGTATATAATAATAGAGGTATCACTAGCACAAGCTTCTTGCTTGAGCAGAAGCATTAAGTGACTTAAGATGAGTTTATCCTGGAGGAAAGAGTTCTTAATTACCAACGTATGGCCAACTCAGTCCACGAGGAGAGATGAATCATGCAGCTTTGCCAAAAGCTACAACAATAAATACTATACATATCATCCCAAAATACGACACAGTTACAGCAAGTCTACCTTTATAACCATAGAGCCACTCCCAGTCTCACCCTAGTAGCAACAGTATCCGTAAATAACTCTGCACTCATCTCTCGTCCCCTCCCTTCTCCCCCTTTCTTTCTTTCTTTTGCCCCTGTCAAGCCTACCATTGTATTTTGTTCAGGAGAACCTAGCATGTACATAAAGACGACAATTGGTAAGAACTAGGAATCTCAAATTGCATTATGTCTCTGATTGACACACTCCGTCTCAAGCCAAGCAACTACATCTATTTCATAACACTACATAGATTTAAATGCATTACCTAATTCTCCCCCTCTGTAATGAACAACCTAGTACATGCACAAATGGCATCAGGCAATTATTAGGAGTTCCTAACTTGAGCAACATACTAAAGTTCTCCCTCCTCTCACAGTAGAGGAACACGTGACATGGAAATATGGGTTGCAATTGCCAAATTGCACCATTACAATGTATTTCTCTGTAGAATTACAACTTGATATTGATATTTGCAGTCATCAGTCGTGATTAACTATTTCAAGTGAAAACTGCAAAACAATTTTTCTTCGCTTTACGGATTAAAATGAAGCTGGAAAAGTAGGCTAGCCAAATACAAAATTAATGTCTGATCCACAAAAAGAGGAACCCAAGCAAAGCTAATTTTCCAAAATAAGTATTGGTGTGACATCTCCTAAAGCAATTGCCATTCATTTTGGGCTCATTCTATTCCCCACAGATCATGTTTCCAACAACTACTAAGAGCAAAAAAGCAGTTTTAAGCGTTCCAATTTCATATTTACTTTAAACATTTTGTTTTCCAAAATTTGATTCTGCATGTTCACCAACCCTGCTCTAGATTATTCAAGGCACTTAACAGGATAAAATATCTTATGTTTCCATACTCCGGCAATAAATAGATGTTATCACAACAATCTGCCACATTGAGAACCCTGCACAGGAAGAGTGTATATGTTGCACAATATTAAAGTGATTACAAAACAGGCGTACGTACATATGGTCATATGTATATACTATCTATGGCACCGAGTTCATGTTTCAAGGGAAGGAAGACACATACTTGAGAGGCAATCTCCCAATAGGTAAATTAACAATCAAAATAACTAACTAAATATCAAAATAAGCAACAAGCTGGACATCTCTTTTCAAGAACCAGATTAAAAGCCTAGCAGAATGTTAAGGAAGTAATGATGGGGAAAAAACCAAAAAACAAAATCCAAATCACCTTCCAAAAGCTCATACCTGTGTCTGAACATCATCTCCTGTCACAATATTGCCAACTGTACGAAGTGCTGGAATGAGCACAGATGGGGATGGATGACTGGAAAAAAACAAATATATATTTGACTTTGAAAGCGATGGTTCAGACAAAAATATAGAAATCAAACAAACAAGTAAAGTCTTACTTACAGGAGGAGTTCAACAAGTCGTGGACAGACACCTGCCTCAATCACAGCTTGAATTTTGTCATTTGTACCATCAGAGAGATACGAAAGAGCCCAGCATGCATCTGTCAGCACCTCTTCATCACTTGAATGAACAAGATGCTGGAGGGCTGGAAGAGCAGGCTTTGTCTGTCAAGAAATTTCAAAATTTTCTTAATGCACGTGGAACAGTGATAAAGAAAACAAAAATGATTGCTTGAAGCCCTAACTAGCGCCCAGATCAAGACAACAACCTGTTCAAATGGAGGCTGTGGCTTGCCCCTGCAAAAGTTTGATAAAGTCCATGTGGCATTTCTCAGCATTGAAAGCTTGGTATGCTCATTCAACTGTGTCAGCAAAGGAATCAAAGCTCCATGGTTGAGCACAAGATCACGGCACTTAGGGGAGTCACCAGCAACATTGCCTAATGCCCACACAGCCTACAATCGAAAGTGGCAAGACATAAACCCTGAGTTAATTGTAGTTACAGATGGTATACAGCTTCTGATTCAAAATGGATCAATAAACTTTGGCATGTTACCTGCTCACGAACATCATCACTTGGAGAAGCCAAAAGCTTGACAAATATGGGGACTGCTCCATGATCAATTACCACCTTCGTATTTTCCGAGGTACCAGAAGCAATGTTTGTCAGCGCCCAAGCAGCCTCAAACTGTAAGAAATTCAACATAATGTAAACAATCTTTACTAAAGCAAAGCATTCCAAAGAACAAACCAAAAAAATACATATAGCGACTTCAAACCTGAAGTTGTGGGAAATCCTCCCTCATAAGAAACTCTACAAATCGGGGAACAACACCAGACTGTATAACCTCTTCTATTGGTGGGCTTCGTTCTGGAAATTAACTCGAACAATTACTCTTCCAAAAGTATATTAAAACATGAAACAGAAGAAATAAAGCCCATATCAAAACATGATCATACCAATTGAAAGCAATTTACGAAATTGTGTAGTAGCCTCCAGCTGCAAATTGCTATCATTTGCCCAAACACCAGCAACCATGGAAGGAAGACTCTCTAACTGCAGCCAAACAACCATCAAACCTCAAACAAAAAAAAACCCAAAAAGCCCTAATCGGAACAACCGATCCAACCAGTTTTCTTTCTTTTTTTGGAGAGGCGACCTATCCAATTAGAAATTACCAATACCAAAAACAAAAACAAGAAGAAAAAAAATCAAAATTTCCAGTATCAATCTTTGAATCCTAATTATACCTCAATCGAAAAGTAATAAAGCCGTAAAATTCGAAATCCAAATTCCACAAAACCAATCCCTCAATTTCCCATCATACAACCACGAGTTCGATATACACACATGTATGTACGCAAATAGTGAGAAATCGGAGAATTGAGGAGACCTTTTTCTCGACGGTGGAGGCATGAATGTTGGCAGGGAATTGCTGGGCCTGAAGGCCCTCGCGACGCTTCTTCAGCAAGCTCTCTTCTCGTTTGCTCTTTCGGATCTCCACCATGTTGTCCTCCCTCCGTCTCCGACCCTCCTCAGCATCGACGGCGACCTTGTACCTGTTCCGGCGAACCTCGGTTCTCGCGCTTGGCCTCAGCGACATGGTTGCCTCACTCTAGTAACTCTACTCAAAACACTAACACAATCTATCCAAATATATGTATGTATCGTGAGTCTCAAATCCAATAATCGATTTCACAGAATCCCCAAAGAGGAGAGCTTTAACACAACTGGTAAGAAAGGAGAGAGAGAGAGAGAGAGGGAGAGAGAGAGGGGGAAGAGCTTGGGTGATTGGAGGAGACAAGGTTAAAAGTAGGGCTTGGATTGGGGGTTATTTACGGTTGTACCGCACTAACTTTTAATTTGAAAGTGTACCGAAGACTACGACAAAGTACCATATAGAATATTTTAATGATCGATGAAATATTAAAATTATAATCTATAGTTCATGTCCTTCATAGGAAATTCATTCCTCTTGCCATCCTCAAGGGGCAATTGAATCTTGCCACCTCAGCATTTGATGAGTTGGCAAAACTATTTCCAGCTCAGCATTACCTATCATTTCCATTTAGTGCTTATTTTTTCTTTTAATTTTGTTTGTGCTTTGAATCATGCCTTATCATATGCAAACCTTGGTAATTATCACAAGTTTGACAAGAGTTATATGGCATCCAAATAGTAACTTCATGCTTTTTTTGTTACGGTTTCGGTTTTTGTTTTCTATTTTCATTTTTTGAAATTCGTCAGAACCACGTTAGACATGTTGGTTTTAAAAACTGTTTCTGTTGAAATTGCCTACGGTAAGTCAGTTTAGGAACTTGTTTTCGGAAAAATTTTCAAAAATCACCCCAGTTTTGAAAACCATTAAAAAGGTGTTTTCTGAATTTTTAGAATTATTTTCATACAAAAATAAAAATGATATGAAAACAATAGTATTTTTTATGGTCCCATTTTTTTTTTTCGAAAACAAAAAAAACGAACAGTTTTAAATTTTTTAATTTCGAGAACACAAAAATTAAAACCGAAACTAGAACCGAAACTGGTACTAAATAGATAATGTTGCACCATGCATCTGAAATTAATAATGTGCATATGAAATTATGGGCATATGCATCTGAAATTAATAATGTACAAAATGGAGTCGTGATAAAGCTCGAGGAATAAAGATCGAAGAGGCCCAAACAATTTTGATTTCATCCTCATGATGGAGATCCCTGTATTTAATAGCTCAACAACTCCTTTATTGGCCCCCCTAATTTTTGTTGTGATGGAGTTGCAACAAGAAAATTTTGTGATACAAAGTTAGAGACAAGCCCCTTGGAGTGGCCAAAATGTGGACAGCGGAGCTGTGATTAGTCTAGGCGGTGATGCCCGTATTGGAGTTCGGATTAGGCTTTTTTATGGACTTTTTTAGGGCCGTTTGGTTTGACTCTTTTACAGTTTTTTTGATGTTGTTTTTTTAGCTTATAAGTAAAAAAAGTTAAGTTTTTTTAGGTTTTTTACTTTTAACAGGATAAGATATACATAAAAGTCAAAAAAAAAAAAAAGCAAAAAAACTTCAAAATCTTGACTTTTTTGTTTATAAGCAAAAAAAACTAAATAAAAAAGTCAGCTTATAAACCAAACCAAACGAGCACTTAGTCGGATTTTGAATTTTTAACAAGTTCATAGTTTTGGGTTTTTTTAAAGAAAAGTCAAAAAATTTAAACTTAAAGTCCATAAAAAGGTAAAAAGTTGATGCTAGATGAAAAATCTTATGCGAAAAAGCTAAAAATAAAATAAAAAGTAAGTAAAAAACAAAGTTGATCCAAACTTCCACTAAAGTTTGATTAATGTGTAAGAGCCATGTGGTTGCAATTATTTCTCTTTTATTTTCTTTTCCCTTTTGAATTGGAAAATTCAATTCCGACGAGACAAATTATTCTTCTGACATATTTTAAACTTTAAAATCACTTAAAGGTATTTGTGAGAAACATAATATATTAACCTCGCCATTCAAAGCACGTATGTATTTAGAGATTCGAGTTATAATACTCTAGGCTAATAAAAGAATATTTTCTAGTTCAATTTTAATATATGCCTTTCTTTTAAACAAATTTATGTGGCACGCACATACAAATATAAAGATATTTGCGTATACAATATATATCACATATGCTGTTTTTTCGTAAAAAGATAGAGGTAGTACTAATGCTTATTTTCCACGCTAAGTATGTAAGCATACAAGACTTTATACTTTAAGCTTCATTTGGATCTTAATTTTGTCAAGAAAAATAAAATAAAGTAACACATGAAATTACTTTTAAAAAGTCATTTTTTAATTGTGTTACCAAATAATTTTTTTGGTATATATCTATTTAATTTCTTCTTATTTTTCTAACCCATTCAAATAAAAAACCAAATTAATTTTTTCATTACTTTACATATCTTTTTCCTTCATTTTCCTTTCACTCCAAAAATCTAATATCTAAACACATCGTTAAGTGTTCATAAACTTAGCATTAGTCGTTTCTTTTCATGTAAGTTATATCAAAAGAAAATGTTATTCTTTTAGAATTTTTATACAGAATTTTAAATCAGAATAATGTGAATACAGACTCATCTTAGTGGAAGAGTCCCAAATCAACCACATCATTCTGGATCAATGAAACCAGAAATTCCCTTTGTTTTCCAAGCACAGATGATGCTTATACAGATCACAGAACATCTCATTAGGTGTTCCGTTGTGTCTCATTTGGAAAGGAAGAAAGGAAAAAAAATGCCGGAGGAGAATATAAATGATACCCATAAAACTATACAGTAGTGAAATTCCACTCTCTCTCTCTCTCTCTACATCTACATATTTACAAAAATAAGTGTATATATTTTGAGCATGTATATATACATTTATGCTTTTGTTTTATATACTACACCGCTTTTGCCCATCAAGCCTTGCCCTGCCTTGCCTTGGCTTAAACTAGACTCGACTGCTTGTTGAAAACTGACAAATATTCAGACAATGGGTGGTGATTCAGGTTTTCTCTGACAATTGGGTTCTCATTCGGAGCGGCCACGATCCGACCCGGAGGTGACCTTGGAGGAGATGAATGGAGGACGGCGGCCTCCAGAACTTCTCGCCGGACATTTTCCTGCTCCTGCAATAACCTTTGTGCACGCCGTGCTGTAATGTATAGACCGGCGGCGAAGAAGACGGTGACTAAACCGAACACTCCGGCGGCAGAGAACAGGCCCTGGCTGACGATTAGGCAACTGGGTCTCGGCGTCGACCAATCATTGAGATGGCCTGATTCGATGCTGAGTCCTATCAATAACAAGATCTCTCCGACCGCAAATGAAATCCTACAAGAAAGCAAAGGAGTTGGTGAATTAGGGAAGGGAAGGAAAAAGAAAATGAAGGAAATTTCTTCTTGAATAGTTTTTTTCCCTTAGAAAATGAAATTGAGTTGGTGTCTTGGTGGTGATAAATTGAGTTGCTTGAGTCATGATTTGGACTGAACAAGCATGAAGTTTGGTTAATGGCTCAAGCCCTTGGATGATGACATTTCAGGGTCTGCAACCAATTCATTGGAAATGTTTGGTTAACATTTTGGTAAAACTTTTTTCACAGCATGTTTGGTACTTGGGGACGGAAAAGAAAAAATAAAATGAAGGAAAGGAAATGCATTTTTCCTTTCTTGTTTAGTTTGCAAAGATGATTAAAGGAATGTGGAGGGAAAGACAAGAGAGAGAGAGAGAGGGAGAATAGTTTTTTTCCCTTAATTTATCTGCTCTTTCCTTTTTCTGTCTCTTCTAACAGCCTGTTTGGAAGTTGTAGAAAAAAAAGGAAGGGAAAGGAAAGGGGAGGAGAGAGAAAATGAAGGAAAAAGTAAGGGAAAAGGAAGGGAAAGTTTGAAAATAATCTCTCTCTTTCTCTCTTTTCTTACCCTCCACTTTCCTCTCATTTTCTTTCCAAAATCAAACAAGGAAAAAATTTCAAATAATATTTTCTCTTCCTTTTCCTTTCTTTCTCTTCCTTTCCACAAGTTTCAAATAGGCCATAAGTAATATCAAATAAAGAAAGGACAAAAATTTTAAAAAATTTCTTTCCCAAGTTTCAAATAGGCTATTACTTTATAACTCAAATAAAATTTTATAGCTCAAATCAATCTTTTCTTTTTAAATAATGCTATATACAATCTAATTTTTTAATCTTTTGTTTTTCACTACCAAACACAAGTCTGGATGACTCACCTCAATAAATTTATGTGAGACTCCTTCATTTGTGTTTGGAAGAGAGAAAATAAATTACGTATAACATTTTCTTTTCTTTTTATTTGTTGAAAACAAGAAAATTAGTTCAGAGATGTTAACTGAATGCTGCCTCAAAATATATAGAAAAATAAAAACTTTCCTTCTTTAGTTTGATTCTTAGTTTTTGAAGAAAAAAGAAAAAGAAATAAAAGAAAAATAAGAAAAAGTGATTTCCCTTCTCACTTTCATTTTTAATAGTTACTTCATTATTTTTTTTTCCTAAATTTTCAAGCAAGGAAAGTTAATTTATTTCCTTTGATTTTCTTTACAAAACCAAACCAAACAAAAAAGGTTTTCTTACAATTTTCTCTCACCTCTTTTGTTTTTCCCTTCCACATGTTCCAAACATGCTGCGAAGATATCTTAAATTAAAAATATTTGTGTGAATTAAATCATTCTGAATTCCATTCCAAATTCGAAAAACTAATTGTGCACATGACAGTGAAGAATTCGAGCAAGATAAAGAATTCCTTAGGCAATTTTGGATTCAAGCAAAAAGAAATTGAGAACTAAGAATGAAATAGACTTTGTCGACATACCAGGTTGTAACGAAGAAAAAGCAGGCTTGCCATGTGAGAGTCTTGGCAGGGCCGAAGTCAGGGTCCCAAGTAACTATATCCGGAGGCGGCGATTTACTCACAGCAACCATCAAGTACACATGCGCCACCACCATCGCCGCCGCTAGTCCCAGAAATGCACCGGCGGCACAAAGCAACGGCGTCTTCCCGCTCCCACTGTACGTGCATTCATAACTCATTCCTTTCTTCCATGTCACCTGCAACACCATCACCCACCATAAAAATTATATATAAATATATATATACACACATATAGATATACTTTCTTACAATGTATTACCTCAGAGCGAGTGGCTTCGGCTATGAGGCAGAGGATGAAGCAAGAGAGGCCGAAGAGGATTGATAATACAATGATAAAGGCGCCTGTTTTGCTGCCCAGATCAGTGCTTCCACGGCTTGGTGCAAGATCAGCATGTGTCACTGCCATTGCTGATGGCTCTGTTTCAAACAGAGAAGTGTTCAAACAGGAATTGTAGAGGAGGATTTGGGCTTTAATAACCCCAGAGAGAGAGAGAGAGAGAGAGTATATTAGAATTGCTTGGAACAAAGGTTGCTTAAAGGCTAGAGATTCCCAGATTCTGGAATTCAATTGGTAAATTTTCACACAAGGATGGATGGATGGCCTTTTGGCTCTTGTTTTTGCTGGCTTTTTAAAGGTGCCTTGCTGATTAAACAAAAGGGAATGTTTGCTAATTGTAGATAAAGGCGGTCTTGATGCTGATCAGGCCATATACACACTTTAGACAATTTGGTAGTTTAAACTTGGATGTGGTATACTTCAGAAGGTATCCCTCGAGTCCTCGGGATTGATTGACCTCAAAATGCACAACAATGGGACTGCACTGGTAGGTTGTAAAAGACCCACAAACTTGGACAGAATGCCGTAAACGAGCCGAACCCAACCTTATACTGGGCTGTAAAAACTTGATTTGAATACTTGAGATCTTCAAAATGTGTTCAACTTTCTGTTTGGCTATGTCTCTTTTCTGTTTTCGTTTTTCGTATTCACAAAAACAAAAAAGAAAGATCATTGAAAATTTCATCACTTTCATTGTATTTTTATTTTCAAATAAAATGGTTTCAGTAACTCGAAAAATGCTTCATTTCTTAATTCCTAAAACTATGGATGTTTTCTGAAAAAAAATTTCAAAAGAAGTTCTTAAACCCATTTATTGAACATGGCCTCAGTAAAAATAGTTTTTGATACCAATTTGCTAAACGTTGCAACTTTTAAAAAATAAAAATAGAAAACAAAACTTGAAACCTTAATCAACCAAGATATTGAGCCGATCTCAAACGATCGAGTAGCTTAATTTTTTATGTAGTACTAGGGTGCATATGAAGTTATTAAGTCGAGTTTAAAAAATTAATTAGATCTAAAATGTATTTTAATTTGATTTGTTTACATAATAAGCCAATCTTAAAGAAATTTGGCATTACTTTACTTTGACATTCGTAAATTTCCTTGGATGGCATTGTTGGCAAGTCCTTGGACAGGCTATATACCATATGCTTGATCGACTAGATGTTACAAACATTACAACTTGCAACCAAAAGGACATATATGTGTTTATATATAGATGGGCTAACCGATCAAGTTTAAGGATCACAATCTTAGGTCAGGCTTTAGATATACCTAAAATTTGATGTTTTAACACATCCCAACCTCAAAAAAGTGCAATTGGGTGAAGAAAACTTAGAAAAAAAAGGTTAAAAGTATTAGCAGAGAAGAAAAACTGAATAATTGATAATTAGTAAATATGTCAGGTTGCTCATGGTGGTCCTCGGATCATTTGGTCACTTTGTACCAACAACAATAATGACGATGATTTCACTAAGTTGCGTTTGAAACCGGAGTTATCAAGAAAAAAGTGAAGAAAAAAAAAATGTAAAAAAAAAAATAAAAAGAATTTTTGTTATTTTTTTGCTTACTTTTTTTTTTAATTTTTAAATTCTTAATTCAAACACAGCCTAAGTTTCTGCATATAATCAAAACGGGTAACAATCCAGGGACTGAATGGGTTATGCCAAACTTGGCTATTAACTAGAGAATAGGCAATCCTCGCCGAATCAAGCATCCAGTTATATGAACAATTTCAAGGTAAATGATACCCTAATAACACTTTAGCATCGATTCCCAAATTGGGCAGAAGCAATGCTTTGCCATCAATTTCTGCATGAACCTTAAATACAATTTGCAATTCAAGAGCGACCTATGCAAGTAAAATCTAACTAAGTTTGGTTAGGGTTTCAGTTCATATTTTCTGTGTTTTTGTTTTTTAAAATTTATTGAAATTGTATTTAGCAAATTGGCAACAAAAATATTTTCACTTACCTTGTTTGGTAATTTAAATAGTTCTGGTACTTGTTTTCAAAAAATTTTTTAAAAAATAACCCAACCTTAGGAAAAAAAAGTGTTTTTTGAATTTTTAAAACTATTTCCATACAAAAATAAACACCATATAAAAATGATAGCGCTTTAGATAGTCCCATTTTCTAGTTTTCAAGAACACGAAAAATAAAAAAAATTCAATGTTTTTTGTTTTTGTTTTCGAGAACACAAAAGACGAAATAAAACTAAATCCAAAACCGAAACTGTAAACAAATAGAACCACCCACTGTATCAGGGCATCCTCTCCATAGTTTCATGCTCAAGTTTTTATCTTCTAGTAAGATGTTCTTAAGCCACACATGATTGTGTCCACTTTAGGTTGAGTGTTCTCTGCTACCATAAAATAATTGTCTTATGAACTTCTATAAGGGATGCAGTAACTAAGTGTCAACTTATCAATTCATCAGCTCCATCTCAGTTTTCATAGATCCATGTTTGCCTTTCCACCTAATGCAATGCAAAAAGCAGAAAGTGAAATTGTAATTGTGCTACCATTTACGAAAATTCCCATGCTTTCTTATAGGTATAAAAATACTTTTTCAAACTATCTTATCAAATGTTAAAGATAAGATAAAGAGGCACCTAGAGTGTCAATAGCAATCTTCTTCAGAAGCTCTAGCTTGGATTCAAGGAACAAAAGATGGATAATATGTATCTTGGGTGCATCTTTGTTTTCTTGAAACACAAGACTGCTAAAACTTCTTTTTTTTTTTTTGCAAGGAGGGTCTATGCCAATTGATTCCACCAGTTTCCTTCAGCATTCTTCCATGATCTTATATTCTTATATGATTGAACCACCAAATTGAATGAACAAAATGGTATAGAAAAATACAAAAATGGTATAGAATTTTCCATGTCATTGTGTGAAACTTCTTTGGACTTTGATGATTTTGTCAGCTTGTTCTTTACTCAACTATTCAGTTATTGTTTTGTCCAAAATTTAAGTTCCTGTCTTAGATAGTCATGACCAAACTGATAGAGTAGACAAGCTCATTTAGACTTGAAAAAACCTTGTTCAAGCACAGCTAGGGAACTGAATTGCAAAGCAAAACCAAGTTTCCACAGGGCTAGATGGGTTCCTCAATTACTCCAATTACTTATTGTGATTTTCCATTTCTTTTATTTAATGTAATAAGCCTATCCTCTCTTCTCTGGTCATATTCAAAAATAAAAACATCAAAACTGGTTACTAATCCAAGACCAAAATATTCGGAGTACCCTTCTGAGCAAACAAAGAGGGTATTTATGCTCGTCGTGCTGTTTATATGAAAACTTCGGAGGACTCTTCTAACTAAACAAAGAAGGTATTTATGCCCGTTGTGCCACTTATTAATTGTGAAATGTTTAATTATTCATTTAGTTACTCAAATGTATCAACAGAATCATTGGTTTCAAGTAAAGCTTTACCCAGACTCTGAGCCTTCCCATGCACTTACTAGTGCATAAATGCCAATTACATTGATGGAAATTCACATATCATACTGGTCATTCCAGGCAGCTATTCATGGCTCTCTCTTCCTACAGTTTTAGTAGGATAGCCAACTACTTTTGTTGCTTTCATGGTGGAATCCTTTTACTAAAACATTATAAAAGACGACAACGACAACAACAATCATTGTAGATGACAAATCGGTGGCTGTAGACCAATCACGACAGGCAATTAGGGATGTACATGGCATGATCTTCACTCCAGTTCTTATAGTTGACCCCAAAAAAAGTGTTTTTTTTTTTATAATTTTTGGAACTATTTTTATTAAAAATTGAACACAATATAAAAACGATGGCACTTTTGATAGTCCCATTTTCTAGTTTTCAAGAACATGAAAAATAAAAAAAAATTAAAATTTTTTTTTGTTTTCGAGAACACAAAGACGAAATAAAACTGAATTCAAAACCGAAACCGTAAACAAATAGGACCGTTGTATCAGGGCATCCTCTCCATAGTTTCCTGCTCGAGTTTTCATCTTCTAGTAAGATGTTCTTAAGCCATACGTGATTGTGTCCACTTTAGGTTGAATGTTCTGTGCTACCATAAAATTATTCTCTTATGAATTTCTATAAAGGATGCAGTAACTAAGTGTCAACTTATCAATTCATCAGCTCCATCTCAGTTTTCATAGATCCATGTTTGCCTTTCCACCTAATGCAATGCAAAAAGCAGAAAGTGAAATTGTAATTGTGCTACCATTTACGAAAATTCCCATGCTTTCTTGTAGGTATAAAAATACTTTTTCAACCTATTTTATCAAATGTTAAAGTAAAGATAAAGAGGCACCTAGGGTGTCAATAGCAATCTTCTTCAGAAGCTCTAGCTTGGATTCAAGGAACAAAAGATGGATAATATATTGGGTGCATCTTTGTTTTCTTGAAACACAAGACTGCTAAAACTTCTTTTTGCAAGGAGAGTCTATGCCAATTGATTCCACCAGTTTCCTTCAGCATTCTTCCATGACCTTATATTCTTATGTGATTGAACCACCAAATTGAATGAACAAAATGGTATAGAATTTTCCATGTCGCAGCGATGATCAAAGAAGTTTGAAACTTCTTTGGACTATGATGATTTTGTCAGCTTGTTCTTTACTCAACTATTCAGTTATTTTCTTGTCTAAAATTTGAGTTCCTAGCTTAGACAGTCATGACCAAGCTGATAGACTATACAAGCTCATTTAGACTTGAAAAAACCTTGTTCAAGCACAGGGAACTGAATTGCAAAGCAAAACCAAGTTTACACAAGGGTATATAGATGAGTTCTTCAATTACTTCAATTACTTATTATCATTTTCCATTTCTTTTATTTAATGTAATGAGTCTATCCTCTCTTCTCTGGTCATATTCAAAAATAAAAACATCGAAACTGGTTACTAATCCAAGACCAAAACATTCGGAGGACTTTTCTGACCAAACAAAGAGAGTATTTATGCTCGTCGTGTTGTTTATCTGAAAATTCAAGGCCATGGGCTATTCCCTTGACTCATACATATGAGAATTTTACTCCACGAGAAGTTGAACAAAAAGTGACTAAATTGGCCTATTTCTTGTGTGTATCCACCTTATTAATTGTGAAACGTTTAATTACTCATTTAGTCAATCATATGTATCAACAGAATCATTTGATTGCAAGTAGAGCTTTACCCAGACTCTGAGCCTTACCATGCACTTACTAGTGCATAAATGTCAATTACATTGATGGAAACTGACATATCATACTGATCATTCCAGGCAGCTATTTATGGCTCTCTCTTACTTCCTATAGCTTCAATACTATAGCCAACTATTTTTGTTGGTTTCATTGTAGAAGTCTTTTACTAAAACATTATAAAAGACGACAACAACGACAACAACAATCATTGTAGATGACAAATCGGTGTCTGTAGACCAATCACTACAGGCAATTAGGCATATGCATGCATGTTCTTCGCTCCAGCTCTTATAGTTGACCCCCAAAAAAGGAAAATCAAAAACAAAATCAGGTTGGCTGTTGACCTAATGCATATCCATCAATCCATTCTAAAGCGAGTAACGTTATACAAACAAAAATATATATAACATATATTTATAGATATAGATATAATGAACAAAATCAGGTTGCTTGTAGACCTAATGCATGTTTACCCATTTATCCTAAAGCGAATGTTATACAAACAAAAATATATATAATATAACAATAATTAAGATAACCGAATTTGCATTTCACTTCAAAACACAAAAAACAATTATGCACTTCATTTCACTTCAAAACAAACAATTTCAAAAACCAATTAAGAAAACTTTTTATTTAAAACAAAGTAACAACTGTTAAGATAACTTTTTATTAAAAAAAAAAGTCATCGTCCTATCATTAAGATCTTTTAGTATAGTTTTCCCGCAAACATAGAATTTTTCATACTAAAACAAGCAAATTGCACCCTCCAAAGGTGGAAGACTCGAGAACTTTTAGGTTGTCCACATCTCTCTCTCTCTCTCTATGTTGCTTTCTAATACTCTTCATTTCCCTAACACATACGTAAACACACTCTTTGCCTCTCTCTCTCTCTCTCTCTCTCTCTCTCTCTCTCTCTCTCTCTCTCTCGTTCAACTCATCCATAAACATTTGAGGAGGAAGATAAAAAGAGATGGAGAGCAGCCGGCCGGCCTACTGGTCCTTCGCGGCAGACCAGAGATTCGAGCCTGTTAAAGTCATCAAGAAGCCGCATAATCCTACCTCCGTTTATTCTAACCAAACTTATCGTCTTCCAGAGCCACCACGTTCAGCCAGGCCAATCACAACGCCAATTTCATCCTCCTCGTCATATACCTTACCATCATCATCACCATCGTCGTGGTGCAAAAATGATCGAGAGGTTAAAAGAAAAAAACGAGTCGCTACGTACAAAGCCTATGCCGTAGAAGGCAAATTCAAGGCTTCTCTACGTAGCAGCTTTCGGTGGATGAAGAACAAATATTCTGTGATAATTCATGGATGTTAGAAGAAGAAGAAAAAATAAAAAAGTGGTTTTCTGGATTAAACTGCCTTGATTCTGAGGTTTTCTTTCGATATATCCCATGATTTTTTCATTACATTCAGGTTGATGATCAATTGTCCAATATTATGTTATGTAATTAACTTTTTTTTCTTTTTTTTCTTTTTTTGTAATTAATCGCTTCATTTCTGTATTTCTTGTGTACCCAAGTTTACCAGATTTTCTTTTTTTTTTTTTCTTTATTTTATCTTTCAATCTTTGGACAAATGAGCTGTGGTAAGTAATTGTGTTACATTTTATTCTTATATTTCGAGTAACTAATCAAGAGATACAAGCTATGGTAATTTTAGTTTGACAGACAAATCATGTCTTGATGCCTATGAAATTTTGAATTTCTAATTTGCAAGGTGATTACTCATTATAGAGAACATGACCATCAAAATGATATGGGAGAATGGTGAAATGCTACATAACATGGTGATTAAGAAGGATAATCTAAGATCGAAACTTTCAATACATAACTAGAATTACCTTGAGGTAAATAAAATGATATGTGACTAGAAGTGAACATGTTTTGTTTCGTTTTCAAAAATTGTTTTGTGTTCATGAAATTGGAAAAACAAAACTGATACGAAAAACTCGTTTGGCAAACTGTTCCTAAATACTGGACTATAGGTATCAAGATTTTCATTTCCATTTTTATGATGAGAAAATTGAAAAACACTATTGTTTTCGTATCATTCTGATTTTTGAATGAAAATAGTAGTTTGAAAATTAAAATAAAAACTTTAAAACTATTTTTTAAAATTGGGATGTTTTTTAAAAAAAATTCTGAAAATAGTTTTTTAGAAACAGTTTGTCAAACAAATTTCCTGTATTTTTAAAAGAAACCAAACGTGTGTGATTCAGAGTAACCTACAAATGGAGAAAATTTGCAAATTTGCAATTCCCTTTTCTAGAGGTGCAAAGATGATCCACCGCAGCTAATAAATTTGATAATATATAGTAGTAGTGATGGCGTTTATCAAAAATCATCTATAAATATAACATATCCAATTGAAATGACCATACTGCTCCTTAGACCATTTATTTTATTTCACATTAGACCATTTATTTTATTTCACACTGCCATGCTAATTCCATTAACCAATCAAAATGGGTCGTCCATGTCAAAAATGGGTCATGGGTTGGAAATAATCAATGCGTATGAATTGCGGATTAGAAACGATCAATCCAAACCTGGTGAATTAGATGGGTGGGCCAAATGCAAGCAGGTTGAATACGGGTCAATGCAAGCTCATGGACCTTAGTCCAACCCGTTTACTCAACCATGACATTTCTCGGTATAGAGTCTTTACTTACTCTCTTCCCTCTACCTTTCTTTCTTCTTTCCTTTCTATCAAATATGTAATAAGTCAAAGTTTTATAGAGCCAAATTTTATTTATGCATAAATGGAAAGTAATTATGCATTTTCAAACACACTTAACTAGAAAACTATTAATTGCATTCAACGAAGCTTTTAATTGCATTATTAAAGACCTAAGTGTTTAAATTTTGTTTGTTTATACGCACATTTTAAGATAAGAACAGAAGCATGTGAAGTCTAGATTTACATAACTTATTTCATATGATTGTTACACAGTAACTTTTATTATAATTTTAATATTTTTTAGCAAGTCTCATATGAAAACATTAGCATGCAAATCAAAAAAAAAAAAGTCACGTACACGTGACCGTCAAATCAAATAATATTTTCTGTGGCCGAGTAGTTCGTCTCGTGTGATTCGCATAATTATAATGAGACAAATTATTTTTAATTTGAACAAATTTTTAATGGTAAGATCATAATTGTCAAAATAGAAAGCGAAAATAGAAAACATTAAAAGAAACGATAGCGAGAAACATGGTTAAAAAATATAGGGAGAAATCGGAAACAGGAAACGATTAGAAAATTTAATAGAAAACTTTCTCAAAATTCAAAGGAAACTTTTAAAAAACTTAGCAAAAACTTTTAGAAAACTTAGTAGAAAAACCTAGATAAATAATTTCATATAAATTTAATTAGAACTTGAGGAAAAAAAAATGTATAAAAGTTAATATTTTAAGTTTCTGAAGCGTTTTTCAAATTTTTTCTTTCAAGCTTTCCAAGAGTTTCTCAAACGTTTTTTAAGAGTTTCTAAAACGTTTCTCTCTTTTTTTTGAAATATTTTTTTTAATTTTTTAAACGAGTTTCGTATTCGTCTTAAAAATTTGTTTTAAAAAAAACGTTTTCATCTCCAAATTAAGTTTGTATGCAACTATAGGTAGGACTAGGAGATTTTAGAATTGCAATGGAGAACCAAGATCATAATTGTAATAATACTCTAAAAATATGTTACTACCAAACCATTTCAATTTTTTGCCCGCCTGCTCAGTTGACATTTTACAATCGAAGAAAATCGTGGCCTATGTCTCTAGGAAAAAGAATGCACCCTCGTTGATCATCTAACACGTGTAACTTTTAAAACTTCTGACCAACTGTACGAACTTCTCATACCTCAGGGGCCTGATCACGAACACGTGTCCGTATTCTGATGGTTAAAATACTTATGAATAAATCGAGGCATGGTATCACTGCCTCTCGTGGACCCCACAGCCCCGTTTGGAATTTGAAATCGCTCCCTCTCTCCAAAGAGACGTTATGAACTTTTTTTTCAAAAACATTTTATGTGGTAACAATAATTATTATTTTGTTTTTTCGCACCAGTTTTTAAAAACACTATCTTTATTTATTTATTATTTATTATTTTTAATTTTTTCTTTCAATCTGTTTCTCTCTCCATTTAATGCTTGAACTACGCGACCACTCATCACTCTTCGCTATACACAAGAAACGAGAGCTTTCAATTCTCTCTCTCTCTCTCTCTCTCTCTCTCTCTCTAAATATATCTCTATATAACCCGAAGTCTTGGAGTTTGGCTGATTTGGGAGGAATGAGAGAGAGAAGATCAGAGTCAAAGACGTTTCGAATCTTTGGAAGTTGTTCGTGTAAGTTTTTCTGATTTTGTTTTCATTATATTGATCTTTGACTGAGAATGAAATTTGGGTTTTTGTTGATTTGGTTTTCTGTGATCTGTGATTAGATGGAGTGAGTTGATTATGGCTTTTGATGTTTTGTCGTTTTTGGAGTTAGCTCGTCAAATGAACTAGTTGCTGTACTCGATCTCTGTGGATGGAGAGCTTTGGATTAATTTAGTTTTGATTACTCTGTTTGGTTGCTGAGAAAATGTAGGAAATAACTAGCCAGAAATGATAAAATGTTGGAAAACGGAAGAGTAAAATTTTGAAACTTTCAATGGTTCTTCATTCTTTAGAAGCCTAGAATACTACAATCTACACTCAACTGTATATAGTATCGCAGTGTTGCTTATTTGAGGCTTTCCATTTCGTTTTTCATTATGTTTTTGGTTTGATTCATACTTTTCTCGGCAACCAAATTGAGAGGAAGTGGCAAGTAGAGATTTTAAGGTATCATCTTTTCCAATTGATTCACCAGATTTGAGCCGCTTGAAGAACTTCTAGGCCATAAAATGTTAGATCAAATGATCTTAATGTTAATGGAGATTGTGCTTGAAAATGGGAAATGAAATGCACAAACATGGCTCGAGCCTTATTATGGATTAGGGCCTATCCTCATGAAGGGTGTACTTGCTTTATTTGTTATCTAGAGAAGGTTGTTGGCAAACCTCCACCCTCCAGGGGAAGACGAAAGAACAAAATAAGTAGTAGAAAAATGAGAATGGGTTTTAAGAGAACTACCAAGTTGAGAAGTCTATACAGATACTAATCCATGCAGTTGGAGAGAGAAAGAAGTCAGGAATTTTTTTTTTTATTCTTGACTCTCTAACTTGCATCACTGTTTTTTTCTCGTCCGTTCCCATCAATCTTTTGTTTGACTTTTATCAGCTAGCTTGAATTGAATGGAAGAATACTATTGATATTAATGAAAAGAATATTTCATTTGATCTTCAAGGTCATAGTAATTTGAGTTTCTTCAAATGTATAGTGCATAATTGCAATTTTCCAGATGATGATCGTTAGTCAAATAAAATGGATACAAAGTGAACATGCTTTGGTATGAATTCAAGTTCGTCAGAACTCAGAAGATAAATATAAAGGCAAAAAACTGAACCATACTGATTTTGTTTCATATGAATTCTAAAACTATTTTTGACAAAGTTGGAAACATTTGAAATAATTGCATACATAGTTGTAAATTCAAGCTTCTCCAACTTATGAAAATCTGGGTGACTATCGTAGAAATCACATAACAACTTGTGATGACATCAAATTATCACTGGACAGTTATTATATGGAAAAAAAAAACTGCGTTAAGGAATTTAAAATGCTTTCTTTTTTCTTTTTTTTTTGGGGGGGTGGGTGGGTGTTGTTGATCCTGCTTAGCCTAAATTAGTTCAGCCCTCCATCTTGGTCCTTAATGTAGCTCATCACTGTGCAAATGGGTCTATTTTGGTGTACTTTAAGCACTAATTGACTATTTTGAGAGTTCTAGAAATTTTCATTTTGTTTAAGGACAGCTTGATTAATGTCTCAATTATTTAGTTAATATAGCGATAGCATAGACCTTAACCATTTATAATTCATTTTTTAAAACAACTGATCACTTCAGGTTCATAAAAACAAGTAAAAGAACATTGGCTTCCTCTAGTTTTGGTAGCAAACAAGTTATGTCAAATTTCTCCAGCTTTTGTGTGAGTTATCATACGAGAGCTTTGGGGCTTCTACATGAATCATAGAACCCTTTTTTTTTGTTTTCGCCGGGGGGGGGGGGGGGGGGGGGTGGGGGGGGTGGTGTTTGGGGGTCAA
Source organism: Euryodendron excelsum (assembly GCA_033060915.1). Lineage (NCBI taxonomy): Eukaryota > Viridiplantae > Streptophyta > Magnoliopsida > Ericales > Pentaphylacaceae > Euryodendron > Euryodendron excelsum. The sequence continues at coordinate 1,523,159 of CM065387.1, read as the reverse complement.
CAATGGTCCTTGTGAGAGAGAATGCTGCCTGAAGAAGTTCAAAAGATCCTGCCCCTGGGAACTGACAAATGCTTGAGTGTTTACCACCATCATATGCAATTGTATGCGAGTAGTACAAAGTTCTGTGTTGTTTAAATACTCCTTACTAATAGTTCTCAATGCTTTACATAAGATGGCATTGTGTAAACCTCAGCCAGTTATAATTAAATTTTCTGTTCTGTCTTTTTATTCTATAATTTTTTTTCTCATTTCACAGAACAGTGCAGACTCACTAAAATGCTCAGTATGGTACCTGGACTTACAGATTTTAATCATTACCCCCCATGTTTACTACCTTCTCATAATGTATAAAGGCTTATTTCATTCTTAAAAACTGAAGTGGGAGTAATTTCTGGATGAGAAGATGGGGGGTGAGAAACAAGGTTCCAAGGGTGGAGGTTATGTCGGTGGCTTCCTCCAGCTGTTTGACTGGAATGCAAAATCTCGGAAGAAGTTGTTCTCAAGCAAATCTGATTTACCAGGTACAATTGAACTCCATGTGCATAAATAATTTCATGTCATCCTGTTATGTAATGTGGATGTTCGTTTATGCACGAGTTTATTTGTGCGTGTTTAATCTCCTTTTCTAATTTTTTAAGCGTTCTCTTTGGTCATTTCTTGTAGAGCAAACAAAACAGAAAAAGAGAAGTGATGGGAATCTGCCAGTGACACGGTTTAATCTGGTGAGAATAGGGTTATTCAGTACCTCTTCATTATCTATACTTTACTTTATTTGATGTGGTCATTGGAGGTCAAGGCTCTTTTATTTTTTTGTTTTTGTAACTATTGTCTTATCTCCAGAGGGATGAGGATGAACTTGTAGCGGGTTCAAGTATCAAGGGAAGTAGCGACTACAGTTGTGCTTCATCAGTGACAGATGAGGAAGGATATGGAACTAGGGCACCAGGGGTAGTTGCCAGGCTCATGGGATTGGATTCCTTGCCAACATCCAATCTTGCAGAGTCCTTCTCTACCCCATTTTTCGATTCCCAATCTCTTCGAGATGCTCATTACCACCGAAGAAACCTCGAATTTCATCATGACCATCAAACCATGCATTCTGGTCATTTGCACCATAAGGTGGAGGTCCCTGTTCAGAAGGCAATGGAGCCGAAGCCTCAGAAAATAATAAATAGGCCAATTGAGAAGTTCCAAACTGAAATTTTACCTCCTAAATCAGCTAAATCAATTCCAAGTACCCACCATAAGCTTTTGTCTCCCATCAAAAGCCCTGGTTTCATTCCATCTAAGAATGCAGCTCACATAATGGAGGCAGCTGCTAAGATTATTGAACCAGGACCTCAGGCCACTACCAAGGCCAGAATGCCTCTGCTGGGGACTTCCTCAGTTCCCTTGAAAGTGAGAGACCTGAAAGAGAAAATGGATGCTGCTCAAAAACCATCCAGGCCTGCTGAAGCTTCTAGTTCTAGAAGGCCAATTGAGTCAAATGCTGCTAAGTTTCTCAAGGGGCAGCCTATGAATAAGAGCTGGAATGGATCAGTGGACACAACATCATTCAGGGTTTCCTCTGATTCAGAAGATTGTTTTGGTATAAAGAATAAGGGAAAATCTATGTCACTTGCACTCCAAGCAAAGGTCAATGTTCAAAGAAGAGAAGGCTTGAGCCCAAGTGGCAGCAGAAGTTTATTTGGCAAGAAAGAAGAGGAGGAGGTCATGTCAAGCCAGAGCTTTAGAAGTCAACCAAGTAGCCAAAAGAGTACACAGAAGAAACCTTCTGCACATAATTCTTCCAGTGTGCTCAGGCAGAATAATCAGAAACAGAACTGCCTAAATGATAAAGAAAAGTTACCCTCAAAGTCCTTGCTTCCTAACTCACAAAGTAGGAAAGTGCTGTCTGGAGATTCTTCCATAGGACGACATAAGAACTCAAGTAAATTAGGAGGGAACTCCAAAGTTGGTTCAAGGAAGCTGGGGCCCGAGGTAACAGATAGTAAAAGGGAAGTCTCATATTCCAGCACAAAAAATGTTCCCTGCAAGAAACGATCTATAGATGGGAGTTTTCACCTGGATAAAAATCCGGTTGTTGATAGCATGTTGGTTGATACAACTGAGAAACCAATTCAATCTAATTCAGTCGTAGATAGGCACTTTACTTGGACTGAGGATAGCAAAAGGAAAGGCATTGATGTTGTTTCTTTTACCTTCACATCTCCAATGACACGATCATTACCTTCGTGTGAGATTTCAAGACAGTTGTCGGAGAAAAATAATGGTTTTTGTGCAGACTACAGAGGTGAAAAGGTGTTGCTCAACTCTGGTAGTACAAATAGTACAAAGCTGTCTACACTGGGATATAATGTGATAGGAGCTGATGCTTTAAGCATTCTGTTGGAGCAAAAGCTAAGGGAATTAACTCATGGAGTGGAGTCTTCCTGCTACAGAGCAGGGATGGCTGGTAATTCTTCTTTGATTTTTCAAGATTTGGTACCCACCACACCAATGTCACTCGAGGAAAAGAGCCAAGATGGGATGCATAAAGACAAATTGGGTGGGCATTATGGCTCCAATTTTTCTTCCACTGATTCACTGGGACTCATGACAAAACTTAAGCTTCAGGTATATCTTATTATTTATGCTACACCCAACCAATTTTTTAATTTTTTTGGGGGGGTTTGGGGGGAGACATTATCGAGTAGTAGTGCTCATCATTATTTCTTACTTGCTTATGTCTTGCTTGCTAATTTGCCAGTCTATCAGCCAATTTGGTGTGTTTCCATGATGCTGCCTTAATCCAGAAGAATCAATTTTTTCTACTCCTTAATCAAAAATTGACATAGACATTTCACTCTCTAGTCAACCATCCCAATATTATATTAAACAACAGTTCAATTGATACAACATTCAAATACTGGAATTTACATACCAGTGATCAACAATCTTGTATTGACGTTTACTAAAAGTGAAAGCAAGTCTTGCTTGTGCACTTCATCTTGTATGGTGGATGTTACAGGGCAGTGATAGTTTAGCCGCGCCTTTCATGTCAACTATGTCTTTGCAGTGTTTTAGTGAATCTTTAACCATTTTGAGCTTTCAGTGAACATGTTCGAGCCTTTTGTACACCTAGATTTCAAACTCTTTTGTGCTTCCTAAAAATGATTAGAAATAAAGGGCAGATCGTGGCTTGTTTCTTCCATAATGTACTTGCTAGTATACTGGGTTTTTTCCAATGGTAACTGACTGAATTGCTGCAACATTTCCAGGTAAGGCAAGAAATGGACGAGTGCGGCAGTGATGATACTGAAGCCAGAAAGTTGCTCTGCTGTCGACATCCTAGTCCAATCTCAGTTCTTGAACCTTCTTTTCTGACAGAAAGTTGGAACTCTTCGGAGAGTGCAGATAGTAACAGTACAGAAGGTAAGTGCAGTGGATCTGTTTGCCTCTAATTTTAGGTATTTTACCTCCACAAAGAGATTACTTGATCATAGAGAGTACTGAAATATCTAGAATTTAATTCCAGGTGCCAAGCAGTGCTCATCTGTTCAAGCCCAGGAAGTGCTTGGTATGAGTTCTTCAAAGAAGTTCCATATAATGGAGGCTGATGCAGAATTATCAGACTCAGCTTCTTCCACGTCTACTAGAACTACAGCTAGAAGGAACAAATCTCTCGAATCAACCCGGTGGGAACTGGAATATGTAAAGGAGATACTATTTAATGCAGAGCTGATGTTTAAGGACTTTGCATTAGGCCGGGCGCGTGAGATCATAAACCCTCATCTTTTCAATCAGTTAGAAAGTCGGAAAGAGGCCTCAGAATGTCAAGGAGAAGAGCCTAAGCTGAGGCGAAAGGTTTTGTTTGAATGCGTGAGCGAATGCATGGACTTAAGATGCAGGCGTTACGCGAGTGGGGGATGCAGAACATGGGCAAAAGGGCTGTCAACCTTGAGAAGAAGAGAGTGGTTGGCTGAAGAAGTGTTCAAGGAGATTTCAGGTTGGAGAGGCATGGGGGATTGTATGGTAGATGATCTTGTGGACAAGGACATGAGCAGCCATTGTGGAAAATGGCTTGACTTTGAAGTTGAAGAATTTGAACTGGGAATAGAGATTGAAGGTCGAATACTTAATTCTTTGGTTCATGAACTGGTTGCTGATATTTTGGTGCTTTGATCCCTTGATCATAATTTTATTTCATCTCTATTGTAAGTAGAGTCCCCACACATTTTCTTGGGGGAGCTTGTAATTTTTGGATTTAAATTTGGTTCTTACGCTCATTTCTTTATGCTGATTCTTTGTTGTGATTTAGTTAAACATGGTGTTCGAATTAATGCTACTGTATGCTACCAATATAGTGCTCATTTTTGTTCTGTAAGTAAAAGTACAATGCTTGATGAAGGCCACAAGAAGTGTGTAAAAGAGCAGAGGGTGAGCCAACCCCACACTTATACATACACACATGTTGAGTCAATGTCTTGATTTTGATGATAACAAAACATGGTTAAATGATCTAATAATTCTACTTAGTGTGCAGATGAATTATCAATTAGATCTTGACTTGAAGCTTATCATAATAAAGGATTTATGATGAAAAGCATGATGAAGTAATGTATTTTACAAAGGTGATATTATAAGAAGAAGAAATCTCAAGTTAATGAAAATCCTAGATTGAAGATTGATAAGCATGAAAGAATAGCATATTCTACAATGGTGATTTTATAAGGGAATGAAGATGATGGATATCAAAGAAGAAGAATGAAAATGATCAAAGTCTTGATTTAAAAGATTGAAGACTTTGAGTACTTGAAGATATCTTGCAAGAATGGAAGAAAAAGATACCAACTCAAAATATGGAAGTTTTCTTAGAAGATGTAAAGATGTCTTGAAGACATGGAAGGAATCACAAGATTTGGAAAGCTTTCTTGAGTTGTTGAAGTCCATGGAGAAGCCATGTTGTTTGAAGAAATGAAGATTCTAAGTCATGGAAGCTCTCTTGAAGATATTGAAGAAGACTTGAATCAATAGATGAAGCTATGATAATGGAAGAGCTCTACAAGTGATGAAAATGAAGAAAACTCACCTTGAATGGATTGAAAATGTTCTTGGAGTCATCTAATCTTGAAGAAGTGTTTGCAAGCTTTAAAAAGCCTATTTAGATAATCCTTGAAGAGATTGGAAGCTTTGAAAAAGAATGAAGAAAAGTTGCAAAAATATGGGTTTTTGGAAAAAGGGTCGACTCCTCAAGTTAAAAGAGCCGACTCATTCGAACAGAGCCTTGGAATTCTGCTGGAAGCTTAAAAGAGTCGACTCATTGCAACAGAGAACAAACAATTCTGCAGACTGCTGAAAAGAGTCGACTCCTGGGACAAAAGAGTCGACTCATTTGGACAGAAACTTGAAAAATCTGCTGAAATGCAAAAAGAGTCGACTCATTGAGAAAAGAGTCGACTCCTAGACTCTAACGGCTAGTTTTCTGACAGACGGTATGTGCACAAACACAACCAAATCTTCTCCCATACTTCTCCAACGGCTAGAATCGATCCATACCTATATATATGAGATATATACAGCTTCAAAGAAGTAAGGAAGAGCAATCATACCATTCATATCAAGTGCTTCAAAGCTGAAAATCACCTGCACCTAACTGTTACATATTCCTGCTGAGTGTTTAAAGTTATCCATTGAGTTGTATTCATTTGTATACTCACTAGGAGAGTCACTCTTTGTATAATCTTCATTCATTCTTGTTTGGGAGGGTTTGTAACCTTGTAAGTTTAAGTGTTCTTGGGAAAAACACTTGTAAGTTTAAGAGAAGCTTGGACAAAATCTCTTGGGTTTTGAAAGCTTGGGAAGAAGCTTTTGTAAAGAGTGAGCTGGGCACTCGTGGCACAACCAGCGGCTGTGTAAGGTATATTGCATAGTGAAATTCCTTCGAAAGGATTGAAGAAGAGAGGACGTAGGCAAGGTTGGCCGAACCTCTATAAATCTGGTGCATATTTCTTCTGCCTCTGTTTTGCTTACTTGCTCATTATGCATGCTTGCAAATACTTGTTTTAATGTACACTTCATTTGCTTGATACATATACTTTGATTATTTGTTTCTAAAATCCATAAACGATTCTTTAGTTGAAACTCTTGTTAAAAATTCTATAAAACCCAATTCACCCCCCCTCTTGGGTTGCCTACTTGGGCCAACAATTGGTATCAGAGCTAGTACTCTAGTTTAAAGGCTTAACATCCTTAGAGTTGATCCATGGCAACCATGTTTGGAAGCTCTCTAGATGAGGGTCAATCCACTAATAGACCTCCAATGTTTAATGGTACAAACTACAACTATTGGAAGAATAGAATGAGGATTTATATTCAATCTGTTGATTATGAGTTATGGATGATTATCGTTAATGGTCCTAAAACTCCCAGCAAAGTTATTGAAAGAGAAGTTATCCCCAAACCTGAAAATGAATGGGATGAGAATGACATGAAGCTTATGCAATCTAATGTTAAGGCTATGAATATCTTATATTATGCATTAGATCCAAATGAGTTCAATAGAATTTCTACCTGTGAATCTACCAAAGAAATTTGGGACAAACTTGAAGTAACTCATGAAGGAACAAATCAGGTCAAGGAGTCAAAAATTAACATTCTTGTGCATAACTATGAATTATTTAGAATGAAATCTGATGAGTCTATAACTGAGATGTTCACCAGATTTACTGACATTGTAAATGGCTTAAAGTCTCTTGGAAAAGTGTATCCTAACAGTGAACAGGTGAGGAAAATCTTAAGATCACTGCCAAAGACATGGGAAGCAAAGGTGACAGCCATTCAAGAAGCTAAAGACCTCAACATTCTACCTCTTGAAGAACTTCTTGGCTCTCTTATGACTTATGAGCTAACCCAAAAACAGAATGCTCAAGAAGAAGAGGACAAGAAAAAGAAGTCTGTTGCATTCAAGACCACCACATCAGAAAATGAATCTGGAAGTGAAGAAGAAGATGAGGAAGATCTTACTCTCATCACAAGAAAATTCAAGAGATTCATGAGAAGAAGGTGGAAGGGAGGAAAGAAGATTGAAGCAAAAGGTGAATCCAACAACAAGGATTCTACCATCATATGCTACGAATGCAAAAAGCCAGGACACATGAGAAATGAGTGTCCTCAGCTGAAAAAGAAAGGAAAGAAAGAAAGAGGGAAGAAGGCTCTAGCTGCAACATGGAGTGACAGTGAGGATTCAAGCTTAGATGAATCTGAAACTCATGAAGTAGCCAACCTATGTCTTATGGCACATGAAGAAGAAACAGAGGTAACTAATTCTGATTTTTCTTTTAATGAATTGCAAGATACTTTTGATGATTTGATAGTTGAATTTAAAAAGCTAAGCATCAAAAACAATCTTCTCAAGAATATGGTATTCATTCTCACAGAAGAAAGTGAAGAGTTACAAAATGAAAATGACATTTTGAAAAATGAAAACTCTGTTTTAAAAGAAAAAGTCACTGATTTAGAAAAATCTCTTTCTAAATGTGTCAATGGAAGAGATAAACTTGATGTTATGCTTGGAAAACGAAATTGCTCTCTTGACAAGGCTGGAATAGGTTACAATGTTTTTAAACATAAAAAGTTTTCAAAAGCACCAATCACATGCTTCTATTGTCATAAGAGAGGTCACTTTGCAAATCAATGTTTTCTTATACAACAATCTCATGTTGTCAAGAAAGCTTGGGTTCCAAAAGGAACATTGAAGACTAACTCCACTGGACCCAAGATGATTTGGGTACCAAAGGTCAAAGGTTGAGTTGCTTGTTTTGTAGGTGTGTCTTCAAGCCAACTCCAAAAAGGATCAATGGTACTTGGACAGTGGCTGTTCAAGACATATGACTGGAGATGAAACTCAATTCACTTCTCTCACACCAAAAGATGGAGGATTGGTCACTTTTGGAGATAATAGCAAAGGCAGGATCATCGGTATAGGTAGTATTGGTAAAAATTCTTCAACTTCTATTGAGAATGTTCTACTTGTTAAAGGACTTAAACACAACCTGTTAAGCATCAGTCAATTGTGTGACAAAGGTTGCAAAGTAATGTTTGAATCATCTAAATGTAATGTAGTAAACATAAATGATAACAAGATCATATTGACTGGCCAAAGACAAGGCAATATTTACACTTTCAACTTAAATGAATTATCTTCTTGTAAGATCAAATGCCTTGCTGCTGTGAGCAAAGAGGATAGTTGGTTGTGGCATAGAAGGCTTGGCCATATTAGTATGAGCATTATTTCAAAAATTTCTAAAAATGAGTTAGTAAATGGTCTTCCCAAACTCAATTTTGAAAAAGACAAAACTTGTGATGCATGTCAAATGGGAAAACAAACCAGAGTATCTTTTAAATCTACCAACATGCTCTCTACTTCTAGACCACTTCAATTATTGCATATAGATTTGTTTGGACCAACTAGAACTCTAAGCTTAGCTGGTAAACAATATGCTCTTGTCATTGTTGATGATTACTCAAGGTTTACATGGACATTCTTTCTAGCTCACAAAGATGAAACAATTGCTTTCTTTACCAAATTTTGTAAAAAGGTTCAAAACGAAAAAGGATTTACAATCACAGCAATTAGGACTGACCATGGTGGTGAGTTTGATTGCAAACCTTTTGAAACATATTGTGATGAAAATGGTTTTGAACATAATTTTTCAGCACCTAGAACTCCTCAACAAAATGGAGTTGTTGAAAGGAAAAACAGGACTTTGGAAGAAATGGGGAGAACAATGCTTTGTGAAAACAATTTGCCAAAATATTTTTGGGCTGAAGCTGTTAACACAGCTTGCTACGTGTTAAACAGAGTTTTGGTAAGAAAATTTTTAAATAAAACCCCATACGAGCTTTGGAAAAAACAAGAAACCAAGTGTTTCATATTTTAGAGCTTTTGGATGTAAATGCTTTGTGTTGAATAATAATAAGGACAACCTTGGTAAATTTGATGCAAAATCTGATGAAGCTATCTTTCTAGGATATTCCTCACATAGCAAGGCTTATAGAGTTTACAATAAGAAAACCTTAGTTGTTGAAGAATCAATTCATGTTACTTTTGATGAACTAAACTCTTTGTCTAGAAAGGCTGTGAATGATGATATAGATGATGTGGAGAAGAACTTGGATAAGATGAACATTGATCAAATTCAAAATGAAGCTTCACCACATGACAAAGGAAATTAAGATGACTTCTCAAGCCAACAAAATGAGAATGAAGGATTGCCAAAGGAGTGGAAATTTGTCCACAATCATCCAACAGAGCAAATACTAGGTGATCCATCACAAGGGGTAAGAACAAGATCATCTCTTAGAAATGTGTGTAATCATCTTGCTTTCCTTTCACAAATAGAACCAAAATGTTTTCAAGATGCTGAAAATGATGAGTCATGGATTATGGCCATGCAAGAAGAATTAAACCAATTTGAAAGGAATAAGGTTTGGAATCTTGTTCCTAGACCTAAAGATCATCCTGTAATTGGAACCAAATGGGTGTTTAGAAACAAGATGGATGAATCTGGAACCATTATTAGAAACAAGGCTAGACTTGTAGCTCAAGGCTATAGTCAAGAAGAAGGTATTGATTTTGATGAGACGTATGCACCTGTAGCTAGATTAGAAGCTATTAGAATGTTGCTTGCATTTTTATGTTTCAAGAATTTCAAACTCTATCAAATGGATGTGAAGAGTGCATTCTTGAATGGTTTTATTTCTGAAGAGGTGTATGTTGAACAACCTCCTGGCTTTGAAAATCCTATATTTCCAGAACATGTTTTCAAACTTACTAAAGCATTATATGGTTTAAAGCAAGCTCCAAGGGCCTGGTATGAAAGGCTAAGCAAATTTTTAACCGAAAATGATTTTACGAGAGGAAAGGTTGATACAACTCTTTTTATAAAGGTTAAAAATCATGACATGTTGCTTGTGCAAATTTATGTTGATGACATTATATTTGGCTCTACTAATGAAAAGCTTTGCAAAGAATTTGCTAAGTGTATGCAGGGTGAGTTTGAGATGAGCATGATGGGTGAGCTCAATTACTTCCTTGGACTTCAAATCAAACAATCAAGGGAAGGAATTTTCATTAACCAAGCTAAGTACATCAAAGATCTACTCAAGAAGTTTGGGCTGGAAAATGCGAAACCATTGGGCACTCCTATGAATACTTCAACAAAACTTGACAGTGATGAGAAAGGTATTTCGGTAGATACCAAGCTATATAGAAGTATGATAGGTTCATTGCTCTACTTGACTGCTAGTAGGCCTGATATTATGTTTAGTGTATGTTTGTGTGCTCGATTTCAAACTAATCCAAAGGAATCACATGTTGTTGCTGTTAAACGAATATTTAGATACCTTAAGCACACACCTAATCTTGGATTGTGGTATCCTAAAAACACATCTTTGAACTTAATTGGCTATTCAGATGCTGATTATGCTGGTAGCAAAGTTGATAGAAAAAGTACTAGTGGATCTTGTCAATTTCTTGGAAATATGCTTGTTTCATGGTCTAGTAAGAAACAAAACTCTGTTGCACTTTCTACAGCCGAGGCTGAGTATATTGCAGCCGGAAGCTGTTGTGCACAAGTGCTTTGGATAAAACATCAATTAGAAGACTTTGGTTTAACATTTGAACATATTCCAGTTAGATGTGATAACACAAGTGCCATCAATCTGACTAAAAACTCTATCCAACACTCTCGCACAAAGCACATTGAGATTAGACATCATTTTATACGTGATCATGTGCAAAAAGGTGACATTTTGCTTGATTTTGTGAGTACTGAACATCAACTTGCAGATATATTCACAAAACCCTTGAATGAAGATAGGTTTTGTATGATTAGGAGAGAATTGGGAATGAGCAACCCTTTATCTTGAATGCTTAGATATGTTTGATAAATGCATAAGTATCCTTGAAATTGATTACAAACTTGTTTGATGCATTTCATGGCTTTTAAAAACACATCTTTGCATTTCTGGAGAAAAAGAGTCGACTCATGCTCCAAAAGAGTCGACTCCTGGACTCTGGAATCAGCCTCACATGTCCTCTGTCGAAAAGAGTCGACTCCTCCTGGAAAAAGAGTCGACTCATTTGAACAGAGAGCTCAGGAAGCTTTCTTCGCTCAAAAAGAGTCGACCCTTTTTAACCATGAGTCGACTCATTTAAGTTAAAACTGCTTTAAAACTGTAACACCCCTGTTTTATTCAAATCATTCCAACGTTTCAAATTTCTCTCTTCTTTCACGATCAACCGCCATCTCCACTTCCAACCACCGAAAAACTCTCCCTCAATCCTTACCCAACCTATATTTGATCATCCTAGAGTATTTCTAACTTCCTTCAACCGTCATTTGCAACCTTTCATGGCTCCTAAATCTGCTCCATCGAAGAAAGGCAAGAAAGCCCTAAAAGAGCCGACTCCCATATCCAAGAGAGGAACGAAGAGGAAGACTAAAGGGGACTCCTCTAAGCTTTCAAAGAGGAGAAAAGGGAAGCAAACTGAGGAGGAGGAAGATGTATTTCTCGACAACACCATTTACTTTGAGAAGAAATCAAATCAAGATAAGTATGAGAAAATTTTCTCTTCTAAAGTCATTTTAAATGGAAGATGGATAGATTATGCTTTCTTTGCTAAAGAGAAGTTTGCTTTTGAACCAAAATTTGAAGCCCTTGGTTGGAAATCTATTACTTTGTTAAAGGATGATGTATATCCTGAAATTGTTGAACAATTTTATGCCCATGTAGAAAAGGAAACTGGAGAAGTAAATGTGATTAGTTATGTGAAGGGTGAAACCATTACCCTCACTAAAGGAGTGATTTGTCAAATTTTAAAAATTGGTAGTGGTGGGCAAATGGACAAGAAAGATGTTAGTAGAAAGACTGCTTTATCTGCTTTACTGGGAAAGGAAATTACTGATGATTTATTTCAACCCATGGCCAATGAGTTGCCTTTGGAACTGAGACTGGTGCATCACTTTATTTGTCACATTCTCATTCCTAAAGGTGGGAAGTTTGACTACATCACTGAAAGGGAATTGTTTTTCCTCTGGGCTTATTTGACAGACACTAAAATTGATTTGCCTGAGTTTATTTTAGAGCACATTGTCAAAGCCTCAAGAACCAAAGTTAGCCTACCCTATGGGATCCTCTTGACAAAAATTTTTAAACACTTCAAGATAGACTTAAGAGGTGAAAAGCACAGAACTCCTGATTCTAATTCAGATGAGTACAATCAGAAAACTCTGTCAAGGATGGGCTATCACTTCAACCCACAGAGCAAGACCTGAACCCCTAGAAAAGAGAAACACATTGACAGTGGGACTCCTGGAATTGAATCCACTGAAAGAGGTGAACCTTCCAGTGCCATACCAGAAAGTGGTGAACCCTCTAGACCTGCCTCTTCTCCTACTCCAAGGGAACTTTTTCCAATGAGCATTGTTCCAGGTGGCCAATCAGTAGATATGAGTATTTTGATGAGCATGGTAAGAGACTTGAAAAGGCATCAAGAAGAGATGTTCACCAAATTGGATAAGAAAATTGATAATGGGGCAACTAGATTATTCTTTGTTGAAAAGAAGGTAAGAGAATTGAGCAAGGCCTTTGTGTCTGAAGGAACCAAAATCAGAGAGAAAGTTGCCAATGACATTGCTCTTTCCACTGAGCATATTGGCAAATATATGAAGAAGTTGGTGGGAGACCAATACCAGCCACTCTTCCCTTCAGCAGCAGAATTTGTAGCAGAAGATTCAAGTACTGATGAGTTGGAAGGATCCAGTGGAAGGGAGCATACCTCTTCTCAGCCATCACCTGTAGACCCCTCTGATCCTCTTGACCAAACTCCTCCAAAGTCTTCTGTTGCTCCTCACAAATATGGCCTGAGACAAAGACCTTCAAGCAGCAAATTTACAAACACTGCTGATAATCCAGTTGATCTCTCTCAAACCCCTTCTCCCAAAAGAAAATGAAGACCTCTGCCTCTGAACTCTCTATTTTTTGTTTTTGAACAAGACATTTTCTAAAGCATCATGTAATATGTTTGTGGATGGTCCTTTGTGTTAAACTCTTTCAATATTTCTTTATGAATGAATGGTGTGTTTTGAATCTCTTTATCTTAACATTGCTATCTCATTTGTGTTTGGTTGAATGAATGAAGGGTTTAACAATGCTGAATGAATAATTGCTCTAACATTGTTGATTTTGCTGAATAAATAATTGCTTTAACTATCTTTGTAAATGATCTTCACATAAACATCATTGTATATATATATTTTTTTTGCTATTGTACCTGTCTGTTTTTCTCCATCTATTACTCCTCTTTTTGAGGATTTGACAAAAAGGGGGAGCAATTTTTCTCAAAAAGATCAAAAGGAGAGAAAACACTCCTCAATGCACTACCATGAATTATATCATAAGACATCAACTGCAAAGGAAAGGGGGAGCATTGGTTTAATGCAGTTGAAGCAGTAAGAAGCATCCAATGCCATAAATGCACATGAACCTGCTTCAGTGGATCTTAAGCAATAAAACTCTCAAGCACCAAGTACAAAAGCAAGGGGGAGCAAATGATTGGTATAAAAATCTCACTTTCTCTAAATTTTTCTGCTATTGCAAGTTATTGAGCCTCTTAGAATTTTGAGCATACTACTCTTAAAATTGTTTTAAGCCATTTCAAAGAAAACTCCTTCATTAAGGGGGAGAAATTTCCTTATTTGGACTATGATTCCCCATTTTTCATTCCAAATTTGCATACCTTTTTGATTGATTAACAAAAAGGGGGAGAAATACTTATGAAAAATATATTGAAACAGGGAAGAAAACTGAAAATTTGAAGTACTGGACATTTGAAGTCTCATACTTCTCATACATATTAATCCTCATGTTTCATGTTGAAATTAATTGCATATATTTTTAATGTTTTGTCATCATAAAAAAGGGGGAGATTGTTGAGTCAATGTCTTGATTTTGATGATAACAAAACATGGTTAAATGATCTAATAATTCTACTTAGTGTGCAGATGAATTATCAATTAGATCTTGACTTGAAGCTTATCATAATAAAGGATTTATGATGAAAAGCATGATGAAGTAATGTATTCTACAAAGGTGATATTATAAGAAGAAGAAATCTCAAGTTAATGAAAATCCTAGATTGAAGATTGATAAGCATGAAAGAATAGCATATTCTACAATGGTGATTTTATAAGGGAATGAAGATGATGGATATCAAAGAAGAAGAATGAAAATGATCAAAGTCTTGATTTAAAAGATTGAAGACTTTGAGTACTTGAAGATATCTTGCAAGAATGGAAGAAAAAGATACCAACTCAAAATATGGAAGTTTTCTTAGAAGATGTAAAGATGTCTTGAAGACATGGAAGGAATCACAAGATTTGGAAAGCTTTCTTGAGTTGTTGAAGTCCATGGAGAAGCCATGTTGTTTGAAGAAATGAAGATTCTAAGTCATGGAAGCTCTCTTGAAGATATTGAAGAAGACTTGAATCAATAGATGAAGCTATGATAATGGAAGAGCTCTACAAATGATGAAAATGAAGAAAACTCACCTTGAATGGATTGAAGATGTTCTTGGAGTCATCTAATCTTGAAGAAGTGTTTGCAAGCTTTAAAAAGCCTATTTAGATAATCCTTGAAGAGATTGGAAGCTTTGAAAAAGAATGAAGAAAAGTTGCAAAAATATGGGTTTTTGGAAAAAGGGTCGACTCCTCAAGTTAAAAGAGCCGACTCATTCGAACAGAGCCTTGGAATTCTGCTGGAAGCTTAAAAGAGTCGACTCCTAGCCAAAAAGAGTCGACTCATTGCAACAGAGAACAAACAATTCTGCAGACTGCTGAAAAGAGTCGACTCCTGGGACAAAAGAGTCGACTCATTTGGACAGAAACTTGAAAAATCTGCTGAAATGCAAAAAGAGTCGACTCATTGAGAAAAGAGTCGACTCCTAGACTCTAACGGCTAGTTTTCTGATAGACGGTATGTGCACAAACACAACCAAATCTTCTCCCATACTTCTCCAACGGCTAGAATCGATCCATACCTATATATATGAGATATATACAGCTTCAAAGAAGTAAGGAAGAGCAATCATACCATTCATATCAAGTGCTTCAAAGCTGAAAATCACCTGCACCTAACTGTTACATATTCCTGCTGAGTGTTTAAAGTTATCCTTTGAGTTGTATTCATTTGTATACTCACTAAGAGAGTCACTCTTTGTATAATCTTCATTCATTCTTGTTTGGGAGGGTTTGTAACCTTGTAAGTTTAAGTGTTCTTGGGAAAAACACTTGTAAGTTTAAGAGAAGCTTGGACAAAATCTCTTGGGTTTTGAAAGCTTGGGAAGAAGCTTTTGTAAAGAGTGAGCTGGGCACTCGTGGCACAACCAGCGGCTGTGTAAGGTATATTGCATAGTGGAATTCCTTCGAAAGGATCGAAGAAGAGAGGACGTAGGCAAGGTTGGCCGAACCTCTATAAATCTGGTGCATATTTCTTCTGCCTCTGTTTTGCTTACTTGCTCATTATGCATGCTTGCAAATACTTGTTTTAATGTACACTTCATTTGCTTGATACATATACTTTGATTATTTGTTTCTAAAATCCATAAACGATTCTTTAGTTGAAACTCTTGTTAAAAATTCTATAAAACCCAATTCACCCCCCCTCTTGGGTTGCCTACTTGGGCCAACAACACACACTAGGTAGCTATTGTTACCAAACTAGGAATCGAAAACTGGAAAAGTTAGAAAAATAGAAGCGAAAAACGAGGCCAACAAATATAGGGGCAAAGAGAAGCGAGAAAACAATTAAGAACTAAATGTAAAAACTTAATAAAAATCTTAGTGTCATACTTTTGCAAATCTTAAAGAATCCTTTAGGAAACTAGGGAAAAGCTTATCTAAATACTTCAACATAGATACTATGCTTTTATAATTTATAATGAATGCTTGATTGGAACTAAGGTGACGATGTACAAAATAGAATATTTCAAGTTTTCAAATAGTTTTTGCCGAGTTTCCTACCAATTTTATCTTAGTTTGTTTGGAGTTTCTGTTAAGCATCGCAAAACCAAAAAATAGTTTCTGGAACATTTTTTTAAAAAATTTCAAAAAAATTTCATACTCGTACCACAAGTGCACTTATTTTCCGTCCTATTGAGCTTCCTAGTAACTATGTTTATAACTACTTCCTTCCAAATGAAACTCAATGCGTTACCCATAAAACTCAGATGGCTTGTAGCACATATCTCCTAGGAAAAGCATGTAGATGATATATTCAAGTAAACTTTGGGAATGAAATTTGTGAAAATACAATCAGAGCATTTGCAGACTATTTGATATACACTGAGACTTGGCACCTAGTTGCCTTGACAGGCTTTCAATGCCCTTGTTTAATCACCTCATCATCATTAAAGCAGCATTCAGTGGTCCAGATAGAAGAAAGAAATTAGAGCTAAAACAAAGGACCCTTCCATGTATATAATCAAGAAGGCTGATGGAGATTTATATGGCTTTGGACCTCTGAATTCACTCAACAGCCCCATCCAAAAAGTATATAATCAAGGAGGATCAGACGGTACAAAAGAAATGCGCTTTGCTCTCTTTTCACCAAATTCTATTCACAAATCCGGGTGAATTTACAACATCAGCATCAGCTGAAAGGAGTTCACAAATGAACTATATATTTATCACTGTGATGCAAAAGTACCACCTATTTTTCTTAAATACCTCATAAAGATTAAGGAATGCAAGCTCACCGCAGATCTACAACGTCAAACTTCAAATTGGGGTTCATATAAACATGAGAACAGTGCTCATAGATTGGATTTCCATCCTCAGGCTCCTCATGAGGATGAAAGCCGCGCTGTTGACAATTTCGAATAACAGAAACACCACCAGGGTCGGACAGGTGAAAGATGCCGTGTGGACTGTAATAGCATAAAAGACAAACAAAATGAAAATTAGAAAGGAAACAAAAAACAATATCTATAAAAATGTTAATAAACAACAGTAGTACACGCATGTACCCACAGTGTGTATTACCGTACATATGAATATAAACACCAGAACAAACCTTTGGTCCACCACCCCTCTCACTTGCCAAACTTCCCTCACACTCCCAACCAACACTATAAATCTGGATGATACTAAGACCCAGAAAATCGAGGGAGCAACCTCAGGTCTGGGGGAGAATAAAGCAATAACAAAAGGCCAACTGTACAGTGTGATTACTAATCTCTGCCAATGCAGAATAAATGTTCCAACTGCAAATCTGTTTGTGCCCCACAGGCCTATTTGTGCCTATACGATATTCACGGTCAAACATAGAGAGCTCAAACCCCACACCTCGCTTCCTAAGAAATAATGTAGTGTTGATGTTCTTAAATGTTCCCAAAATAAAACTGACAAAAAAAAACGAACTAATAGTAATATTAATAAAATTGATGCCCAAATCAACCATTAATGAGACCTTTTCTACAGCGTGCTTGGTAGCCACATGAATATAGACAAATTTTTGCATATGAAACCCAATTCACATGATGGACTTCTTCTATGTGCACATAGATGTATCAAACTCATAAAGAATAAAAAAATATTCAGATGTCGGGATATAAAATGAAACAAAACATATAGATCATCTGAGGTTTTTTTAAGAATTCTTTTTCTTTTTTGGCTAATGAGGAGTTGTGGCCTCTTAAAAGAATCCAATTAATCTGTGGGCACATGCAATTCCTTCATCCCATATATACCATGAAATTAACAAATTATTAACAATTAAATACACAAGTAGCAAATTCAAAATGTTCATTATCCATACACTAATGGTTAAAACATTATGCTTCCTAAATAAATAGCATGAAATACAAGGGATCCAGGAGGATAGAACTCTACCTGGATGTGTCTGTGGGAGCCATAACAATTGCGATAGCTTCTGGTAACATAATCTAACAAAAAGTAAC
Source organism: Euryodendron excelsum (assembly GCA_033060915.1). Classification (NCBI taxonomy): domain Eukaryota; kingdom Viridiplantae; phylum Streptophyta; class Magnoliopsida; order Ericales; family Pentaphylacaceae; genus Euryodendron; species Euryodendron excelsum. The sequence continues at coordinate 1,505,158 of CM065387.1, read as the reverse complement.
AGAACAAATACTTATAACAGATTACAAATACAGTGGATTAAGTATAATACTGAAGGAAACAGAAGTAAAGAATCACAAGTAGATAAGGTTACATGTAGCCATGCTGAAAAAGAGTTTAAGTATCTAGAGCCCTGAGGAATGTGCCAATGTTTATTGGACTTCTTAAACAATAATACATTCTCAAATAATTCTCATGTTTAGTTATTCATTCAATCATCTTCTGCAAAAATACTAGGGAATGCGCTTCTAAGGAGCACAAAATCTTCTCTTTTGTTTAATCTATCATATTGGAAATCGGCCATTTCCAGAGCACTTAACTCAAACCAATACATGAACTGTAAAGAAGATTGTGGTAATACAAGGTTCACCCCCCAGTTGGCAATATTTAGTCATCCATTGCCTTACATCGACATTAACTACTAAAAAAAAATCATATCTCCGTCAAGAGTATAAAGGAAATCATTTCCAAACAGCAATTCAACATTGCAAGAAGACAAATAGTGTGGCTGAACTTTTAGCAGTAGAATTGAAACAAACAAAAGAGACACCAATGGTACCAAGAGCAATAAAATCCAAAATGGTAATTTGAGAGCACAGAGGTATTCCGTGACAACAACAAACTTATGCGTATCGTATGAACCCTAAAAGCTAGGATCATTAATTAGAAGTATGAGCAATGGCAAACGTATAGTTAACTCCTCAGATACCTAATTCACTTAAAAGCCCAGTGCACCAGAGTCGAAGTCGCGAATAACAGTTTGGGGTGCAAACTTCACCCGAATTTGCAACTTTGACTTAGTCAACCCAAATTAGGCTAAATCTCGGATGATGAAACTGATGTTTTAATTAAATTCTTGGTGGCAGCAGGTTTATTTGGGGTTCAAATTAATATTTTCAATTCTAGTTGGGCAGCACATTCAGTATTTAGGGGTTTAAATTGAAATTTCCATGTTTAATAGATTAAAAAATAATATTTTTTGTTGGTGGATGAAATTGAACCCTTGTTCAATTTTTACAAGACAAGCCCAAATGCCATTGAGGAAGCATACTCATTTGTATGTGCTTATAGTATATTCTATTGTACTTTTACTTCAAAAAAATTACAAATACTAGTGCTCTAGAAGCACACATGACAACAGGAATTCTTCATACCAGACACTGCAATCTATGCTCCCACTCCTGCTCCACGTATTGGTATCCTAGGTTAAAACTACAAAGCTACGAAACTTAAAGATTTCTCATCCTTACAAATTTTGATGTGAAAACTAATCAAATCTTTTCACTTTTAACGTTAAAAATCCCATGGTTTACTCCAAATCAAATGGAAGTTAAGATATCTTGGCAAGTTTAAATGTCATGCTCAGCATAGCTGGCCTGGGCTAACTTGGGATGAGAAAGGGTAAGGGGGAAGAGGTAAGGAGAATAAAGAAAACTAAAATGCAAAAGTGTAGATCAACAAATAAACACCATAAACAGATTTTAGCCCCATTGGTGCGGGGCTCCAGGAGGGGTCAGCTGGGTGAAGACCCAACCTCTGGCATTGATTGCACAAAGTAGCTGCCCTCTAAATAGGAATGTTTAATGAATGATAAATAATTACATTCAAGGAGGAGGGAGAATTAAAGGAGAATCAATTGTCCTTACAAATTAAAAATTAGCTGAGATAGAAGCTAACATACAGATTATGGAAGCCATCAATGAAACTATCAGCATGCACAAAATGCCATTGTCTAGTTGGAGGAAAATTTGGCACAAAGTCTTACCGGATTGAATTTATTGGGCTCAAATTTAGAACTTAGCCTTAAAAAGAATAATAAAAATAACAGTTACAGAAGGAACACTTCTCAAAATCCCCTTGAATTTGAATGGTCCCATCAGACTTTTACGCCCTTTCAAGTAAAATATCATCACCAAAATGACATCAGTAAGGAAGATGACATGTGATATATCTAGGTTATATGAAGTTACAAAAAATCGTACTTTTAACATAAGTCTCTAGCCAATATGTTGATGGTGCTATTCAAATATTTACAGGACATCCAAACATACCATTAGACTCTGTGTTTTTCTGCCTCGTGTTTGATATCACGTAAATTTGGGATACTGGAATTAATGAAAATTGGAAATTTTGAAGTTCCAGAACCAATCAAAAGCATATGCAGGGATTTAATTGAGAAAAACTTAAAAGGACCCTTGACCCTTCTCTGAAACAACCCATGCATTTTTTAGAGAAGCTCATAGAAGTATATCTTATCACACTGAAATTGGCAGTTAATCAGGACTTATTGGCATATAGGTGACACAGAAAGTGAGAAATAGTTCTAAACTAGCTCATAAATTTCAAAGGAAATAATTATATATCAGCATGCATACTTGCCAAATTCGTTTTGGACATAGAGAATCCTCTTAATATTCAAATGTTCATAAATTACTATCACGACGACAACATTTGCATACATCAGTCTGGTGTGTACTTGATCCGTTTTTCTACCTTTATCAATCATTAAGCACAAAGGAGAACATCAATCTCGTCTTAAAGATTAAGACGTCTTCGGAATCGGAGGACATGTACTGCAGCTTATTATTTTTGTAATTGTTATTGTTGCTGGTGTTGTGGTTGTTGATTACTACATGCTTCAAAAACAAAGGCAACTTAAAACAACACAGATGGACTCAGGAAATAAATAACATGTGTGAATATAGTTAATTACCTGATATGAGTAATGAGTGTGCAGATCAACTGATGACATAAAACAAGTCTGTGATGGGTGTGTCTGAAAATCAAAGTATTAACTGTGAATACATTAACCCAATAGATCTAGAAAGGGAGAGAAAGAAAGGCAACTAATAACCCAAATAAAGTTACATCAATTAAAAAGACATATATTTGCTGCTCTACACCAACAAAATAAGAGTTATTACGCACCGAAAGCTTTTCATTTGACCAGAGGACTTTTTAGCCACCAACCTAAAAAGAAAAAACATAAAAGGATAAAGAGAGCCGGGCCCGCCTAACATCATTTTCATTCATTTTTTGATTTTCGTGTTTTTGGGGAAAAAATAATGGGAAGTTTGAAAACATATTTTTTTCATGTCCTATTTATTTTCTTATGGGTGTGCTTTTTGAGAACCCAACAAAAAGTTTTTAATACTTTCTTGAAGATGGGTTGTTTTCAGGAAATTTTCTTTAAAACGGTTTTCAGACAGTTTAACCAAACACATTCTGTCTCTTTTCATATTTTTCTAATTTCAAGAGAAAAAAAAAAACAGTTTCAGGAACAAAAATAATTTAAGAAAACAATGCCATATGGGCCCATCGTTTCTTCTTGTTTCTTATCTGTAGTAGCCAAAGTCAGGTTCAATGGTACAAATGTATCACCGCATAGCAACTCAACTTGCAAGCTAAATCCTAGTATATATTAAGTGAAAATGGTGCCAAGGTTGAAATCAGATCAAATAGAAGACAGAGAAACATATTTTGGGAGCTAAAATTCTAATTTTGAAGGTATTAAAGTTAGAGGAATCAAAATCAACAACCATGTTCAGATGTGCAACACCATGAAAACTAGAGAAAGACAATATGATTTCGAAAACATGAAACCAACACAACTAAACAATTTGTTAACCCCACAACTTGGGGTTTCCTTAGATATAAAACCCGAATGGATGATTTTTTCCGGTAAGTACCAGAATCAATATTGTCAAAAACAAGGCCCTCGGTGCCATGGGCTAATAGGAGGCTTTAAATGAGGAACTTATCCAAGTATTGCTGGTCAAATGGAACATGTATAGAAAAAAGTTATGTTCTGAACCACCCTATATTCTTCAAACCAAAGACAAAAAGCCTCTTTGTGACATGCCCTGACAGGGTTTAAGAATGAACCACCAAAAGCAAAAGAACATGTTGAAAGCAAACAAGTGCTTAAATATATCTGCATGAAGAGGAAGGCAGACAACCAAATTAATTGATGGTTAAACTATGATAGTCAAAACAGATTGATATCTATGGACAAAAGCATATTAATCGTTATCTACTAAAATAGACCCCACGTACTCCTATTACACTACAAGCCTGAAATGAAGGCAACATCAGAGCATTACAAACAACTTTACCAGTGAAATATACAAAATTCTCTCTAGTGAGCATATCTATCTACATTGTCACCACTACCTTCTCCCACATTAAATTAGAAAATAAGTTCTACAGACCGTGGAGGCAAAAGGTCCATGGGTCTGAGGAACTTTAACTTTTAGAACAAAGGTTTCATTTAATATGAAAACTCAGTAAGCAGAAGACAACTAAATCAACAGAATAAATAGTGAAAAGTTGTCTGCAAGGTCCTATAAGACTTACATGGATCCACCCAAGAGGAAAAAGTGATAATTTGTCTTGGACTTCAAAAATTTCTTCTTCATTCAAGGTCTGACACTGAACATTAAAAACATGTACTTTGATAAGTATCCTTGTAATTATCAGCAGATAGGAATAAAAACTGCCATTGTAGAACCAATGAGATATCAGACTTAAATTGGAGAACTTAGGTCAAAATTTTGCTTGCATCAATTTGTTCACCATACAACCATGAATTCAAAGTAACAATTGTATTGCAAAAGACATAGCAACAAGATATCCACACCCGACAAAGTGGAAATAGGAACTGTTCTGGCAAAAGCAAGATAAATCTCTAGGAATGGAAATAGAAACTATTCTAAGGGCGAGGGCATATCTTTGCCCCAGTTTAGTGAATTGCTTTGCTGCTACAACGGGAACCTTCAAATCAGAATACAATTTAGATATCCCTGAATCTTAGTACCTTACTTCTACCAAAAAAAATGTTTTCCACAATTTGCTATGGGTTATTCATTACTTTCAAGTTTACAGCATAGAAAACTGACAGAGATGAAATATCAAGACAGTGAGACATACAAGTTAAAAACCATGAAGCCGAGAAAAGGAGAGGAGGAGAGGGGTAAACAGTGCCACACTGACTATCACACTAGAAAGAAATTATCTTACCGAATCTGAAGTTGACTCCTGCTTTGGAATTATAAGTGTAGTTATATGGAACACCCTGTTTTTCTGCAACAGATCAAATCAAGTTACCGAAGAAACCACACATGTAAAATATTTAGATAGTTCTTTTATATAACTTCTAGATGCAGTTATGCTTTTCTTTTCTTGCCACTTACCAGTGAACCAGCAAGAACACCACATGTTTCTAGATTTTTTGCAGTATTTTCTTGTGCCAATCTCAGAAAATCTTGCATCATTTTTACTGACTGCAATGTAAGTTACATAAAACTAGCATCACATTTATCAAGAACAATAATAGCCAACATAAAATCTTAATTAAGACAAAATTGTAATCAAAACAAAAAATGCCAAAACCTACGATGTGTAAATTCTGATAGGAATTAGAGCTGGGCACCCCATCCTGGAAAGTTTTTGCTGGTCCAGGTCTCGGATCTGCAACTCTAGATGGAGAAATTGGCATAACCTCTGGTTGTACTTGAGCAAGAACAGGAGGTGGAGAAGGTTGCCTGATATTTCCCAAAACGAGAGGACCATTGCTTGCTTCATTATTTAAGGGAGGATAAGATTCATCAGCAGGACGTAACCATCTTCCATCATCCAAAGACAGCAATGATTCCATGGTAGATCTATCCACTCCTGACTCGCCATCTTTTACTGCCACAAGGTCATATTGTGCAGACACTGAATTTTCTTTTGGAGTCAAATCAGTATTGCTTGGATAGTGAACCTGCATTGCACAATGGGATTCAACTTAACAGAGTTTGAAAATCAACACAAACTGAAATGCAAACAGAAAAAATATACCTTTATCTCTGTGCTAGGTCCTAGCCACTGGCCCCGAAGACCATTAGGGCCCAAAAAAGAGTGTCTAGACAAAGTTTCCTTCTTTGGCAGAGGTAGATTAAGAGATCTGCATATTTTTCAGGAATTCTCACCACATTTTTTCCTTAGAAAAATTGGCATACAAAAAGTAAACATGTTTATGATTTTATATTCACATGCAGTAATTGGTTCCATCAATATATAGACTAGTCTCCTTAAACCACATAAAAATAAAACTGATACATACTATTTGCAAACCAATTTTAGCTTAAACAGTCATTACTTAATCCACTGCTCATTGAACCACAGATATTAAACTATATTGGTCAAAAAAGTCACTTCGATTCTAAATTGGGAGAAAAGTCCCATTTAGGCACTTTACATGTGTTAGAAAACTTAGACGAAAGGATTTTAAACACATCTTCCAGTGTAATTCATACCTACCATAGAAGCCAGTAGCAGAAAGAATTCACAAATCAAGTTTGTTAATCTTCTTACACTAAGTTTAACAATGCCTTCTCGGGGGCATTTGGTTGAAAAATTGAAATATGACACTATTTCGAAATGGGCAGTCATATTATGTGAAGACCTCTGAAAAGCATGTAATACTCAAGAAATCAGAGAATAGGATATTTTCAGTTGAGATAAGCATATATTTCCCATGTGAATGTTGACGAACACACACAAACATTAATATCGGATAGCCAACAAGAGGGATGAAAACAGTTCAAGCTCCTTTGGAGGCTCAGACCCAAGCATGGGTTATACCACCATCACGCCTCACCGGCCAGCAATAGAGAACCTCTTCAAAAAATTGACCAGTTTGCCACTCACAACATGCCAAAAGAACAATCTTGAAAACTATGATAATCTCTCCAGAAACTAATCTATACAATACGCAAACAAAAAACTACCATTTACAGGCTTTGAATATCTAAAATATGATGGTACTAATGGGCTGGGCTACTCACAACTTCTGGAATTGCGTGTCCAATGAATTTGTCAGTAAAACTTGATTATTATCATTGTTCTGCTTCCATGAAGATAAAGGTGCTTTTCTGACTGGCTGCAACCACATGAAGAAAGAAGGTAAGAAGAAGAGGAACCCAAATGCCAACAAAAAGGAACTAAAATCTGGAAAATAAGGTAACAACCGAACTTCAGTAGGCATTATACGAACATTATGCAGATAAGAAAGTTAGGGCATGACGAGAAAATAACGCTATGTCTAAGATGCCCAGAGAACTAGCCACAGTCATATGAGCTGAATAAACAAAGCTCTCATTGAGTCATATGAGATGAATAAACAAGGCTCTCATCAAAGGCAAGGTGAAAATGAAAATATTTGCCTAGACCTGAAAGAATGCTTCCTTTGAACTTCATCGACAAAACAAAATTGATCAAACAAACTATTTACCCAAATATATATTTATATATATATCAAATAAATTAAGAGGAACTAAATGCTATAAACTAAGAAATCAAATATTACAGAACTACTCGCTTTAAAAGACATAAATACCTCAGAGAAAAAATACGTACAGCACTGCAGTCCATGTCAATCACATAATAGAAACTCATGTGCTGGCTTAATACCTGCTTATTATTGAGGCTCAAAGAAGCTTTCCTATCGACATAGGGCCATTCCAAAGGAGATGCCTCTGAAACATATGGAGTTCTTTCGCGGGCATCAGATTGACATTCTTGACTCCCTGCATGAGCTTTGTTCAGTTCATTCAGTAGACGTCGGAATTTTGGCTGCAAAGATTCAAGCTCATCCAGTACAGCAGACAATTTCTGGAAGAAACAACAGAGACAAGAAAATTATTTCTCGTTACCAAACTACTGAATATGGATTATGTTAATTACATTTTAAGTGTAAAACCAGTACACCCAACTCACCTTCTTGTAAAATGCTCTTTCTTTTGGGAAAAAGACCTGGTAATCTCGATGGAATGGCATAGTTTCGGACACCAAACTGGCAAAATAAAGAATTAAGCTAATTCATACATACTTTCCTGCAAAGTCAGCAATGCAAAGAAAACAAGCAGCATTCTCCTTACCATACCTTGAATATCTAAGAAGTATGATATACAAGTCTATAACGTTGTTCTCCTCCCGATAAATACTAGCCTGGATTTCAGAAATTTGCCAAGACATAAAGCACATCAGAAATAAATAAAAAAGGTGAGGGGGGGAACCAACAATATGATTAAAAATTATACTACTTGATACATTATAAACCAACACGCCAAATTCACTTATGATTATGCTACAGAAGCAATCGTCCATGTATCAATAGATGGAAATTTTTAAAGGACTTGGACAAGTAGAAATATATCATTGATGTCAGAACCATTATGCCTCCTTTTATGAGCAAAAGTATCATTTGATGCTGCTACCCTCCAGAACATACCTTTATAGTGATATTTCCCATGCTTTATGTTAGACTATTCCCTTAATGTCTAGGTCCACTGTGAATGGCGAATAATCATCCAACATCATATACAGAAAGGAGATTGCATGAATATATGCATCACTATTAAGGAATACAGAAACGCATCAGCTATCTCAAAATATATCCACAGATGCTAGATGCAGTGTCTACCAAATGCAGGTTCACTTATTTACAGTTAGTACTATATCCAAAATGCCCGATGTAGCCTCTTCTCTCTCTTCCAGTTTTTTTTTTTTCCTTCTAAAAGAAGACAATGAAAATCGACTTTAATTTCGTTTCAGATCATGCCTAATATGCCAATGAGAACTCTGTCACATATACATTACTCCCAACAACACCTAGAGAACATGTTCACATTTTACTTCCTTCTTTTTTCTTTTTGGTTGATCAGTGTCTAGAGATCAAATTTCAAGGTATGAGCAGGAAACATACAGTTGATCCCTAGAAGCTCCAAGATGCTTCTATAATACTTAAGTTGAGATAGCAATCAGCTATTTCCGGGGTCTAAAGATAAAAAAAACAAAATAGCACAGTAATTACTTCCCATAATTATAACACACTCCCCCACGTTCCAGTCTCAATCATTTATAGACCAATTACCACATTCAATTGTATCAAACAATTATATGTGTTTCACAACCTTTTCATTCTCCTCCTCTTCTTCTAATCTCTTCCCTTGATATCCTAATATAGACCTCAGTAATACAAAAAAAAACTCCTTTTTTGGCCATCTGTGGTATTTATGGGTTCTCACATCTTCATGGCTGACTTAAATCATACCAATTCCTTATAGGGGCAACTCCCAGAATCTCAATATGCTCCAACCTAGTAGAATCCTAAGTTATCACAAAGGCATTGATACGGTTCTGCCACACCAATAACCTGGCTCAACAATTAAGTACTTTGTCAACTCAACAAAACCTTGTCCTAATTACTTCCGTTTGACCACATGAATCCCATTTTGCCATTTCACTTGATCAAGAGCCATTATTTCAGTTAATTACATTCTAAAAAATTAGTTACTTTCTACATGAACCCTGAAAAGACGTAAAAAAAAAAACAAATATTTGTTGATCTGCACAAACCAGAATTTATCAATGAAAACCGAAAGCATCAATTTTGTGCAGGGCAGCCTTTCATTTTTTATTGAAATGAAAATACATAAACCACATTTTCATACTTCAACCCTAGAGTAATTTTAAATGCATACATATATACATACACAGAAAATATGCATATGAGATATTTTTATTAAGAAATTGGAAGAGAAAGAATATGAGCTAGCAAATAATATGAAATAAGAACTCATATCTTAACATTGCACAAACAGAACTACTATCTGTTAGCATCATAGTGTTTCCACATTACAGAGGTATCCATTTATGGAGTATGCATTATAAAAAATTACATCATATGTAAAAAAAGCAAAACATTTTTCCTGGAAAAAGAAAAGCAAAAAAGCAAAAACAAAGGGATATTCTTCATGTTTCAAGCTGTCTTTGGATCAATTTATCAGCTGACTAGTTAGAATAAATACAGATTGTCAGGGATATTCTTGGTGTTTCAATGAGTCTTTGGTAAATTGTTTGCCGGACTCTTAAGAAGGTATGCAGGTTGTCGAGCACAAACCCTTTTCTCTTTCTCTCTTGTAACAATCACCATCTCCATCCTCTCTCTCTCCAAATTTTCTATATGCATCACCTATCCAGCCATTTTGGATCTGGCCAGATAAGGCAATTTGGGCTAGGCTGCCTATTTTGTCCAAATCAGCTAGAACATCCCGAAACTAACCAAGATAAAGAGTGGTACACAACCTGTGACGATGACATCTGTTCTTCCACCAAAAGGTAGCATTTTTGGCCCATTCGACCAGCATGAATCGGGATTTTAACACTGTTGCTCACAGACCCTCCTAAAATATGCATTAAAATCTTGAAGGTTCTCTTCACTTATAATATGAATTATATGACACTATCAAAGGTAGCCTGTAAGTTTTCACATCTTACCTTAAACAGGAGACCTATGATTATGGAAATTAATGCAAGCTAGCAGCCTTGCATTTGTCTTGTTTCCAATAGTGTTTTTAAAAGAAGTTCGGCAAGTCATTGCAAAAAATGAAATGCTACGCATGAAGAGAGGACCAAAAAGAGCAAAGGAGATAGCTTAAGCTGAATCGCATTACTATATCACGGCTAACTGGTTTTATCAGTTTTCCATGTTCCCCCTTGATATAAAACAAAAATGAGAACCACCATGGTTGTATCTCAAAGCTCTCTCGCCACACTACTCAGAATGGCAAGTCAGGACAAGTCAGGCACGGGAAATAGCATTTTCCATATCAAAGTCACATAAATGAGGATCATTAGATAATTAGCTGATGCCTTCACATTCCTCAAAGAAAGAAATGCAACATACACGTTACCAATCAATTACCCTATAGTACAAAGCAATCATATCACTGAAAATCGTTCTCACACTTCACCAATGAGGACAGCCCTACTGACGGTACAGAGAGAAATTCAGAACTCATTGAGGCGTTAAAACCCTCGAATCGCTAATTTTCTGAACGAGACCGTACTATGATTAGTCAAATTAACAAAACAAAACATTAAAATCCTAATTAAACGCTGAATTAAAAAAAAACAATTGAGGATTTTTACAGCTCTATCATGTCATTACATAATCAATACCAAAATAAATCAGTCAATTATAGAGGAAACTGATACAACTAATCTAGGATTACGCATAGACATACACATAGACTATCATATCGTACCTGTTTGAGGAGGTTATCGGCGATTCGATAGTAATTGCGGAGGGGAAGTCGATTGTCGACGTCGATCTTCCGGGCAATCGCGTTCACGTTGATCGGCTTCTCCGCCGCAGGCGGCCTCATTGTTCCTGCTTAAATGGCCGGTCTGGTGGAATCCGGTGGGTTTTCCGGCGACGCAGGCAAGCTAGGACGTGTGAACTGCGAAGGTGAGAGAGGACCTTGGCCTGAACTTGCTCGATAAGTTTAGAACTCGTCGATTCTAAACAAAGCTCGCTTATGTCGACATGGTATGACACAGGAAGGGTGTGATTCTCTATGACTGCGTCCTCTTCATTAATATCTACAAACCAATGATTTAGTGACACACAGTGTTGGAAGCTAATTCCGTAAAATAACAATTTCCTTTACTAAGAAATAAGACAAAAAAATATTATTTCGGATTTACCCGAAACTTCATCACTTTACGTGGGGGCCAACTGTAATTGATAAAGGTAATCTCAATTAGAGTTGTATTATAAGTATTTGATTATTTGAGGTTGAAAATAAAATCAACCCGTCTAGTTCAGGCTAGTTTTGAACCTATGAATGCTGTACCTGAATCTTCGATTTGTAAAAAAAAATAAAATTTCTTATATATAATTATTTTATTATCAATTTTTTCTTCAGCTGAGATTTAACTGTTCAAGATTAGGGACTGGTGTACGCATACTGTTGGCGTCTCATAACGAAATATTAGGGTGTGTGTTTAAGTATTTAATGATCCTAACATACCTGTAAAGGTTAAATCTTTTTTATAAATTATACATAGATTGTTAAAAAATAAAATTCTTCTAAATATTTATATGTTTCCTTTGCATTTTCCTACCCTATTCAAAAAAATAAAAAAGTTTGACTTCTATGACTCTTTTTTCTTTTGTTATGTCTTTTACTTTATTTCCAAACATGGTATAAAGTAACTTCAAAACTTAGAAAAACGTGTAGAGGAAATGAAGCTATCTTTAAGTAGTTAACTCGTGCAATGTACGTGTTGGTCCAAATAGGCAACCAAAGAGGGAGAGTGAATTAGGTTTTATGAAATTTATATCAAATAATGCAACTAAAAATAATTTAAACAATATAGCAATGAGCAATCAAACAAATAACCAAGCAAGCAAACAATAAGATGTAATGCAAGGAAGTAATATGAGTAAAGAGATGAACACCAGATTTATAGAAGTTCGGCCAAACCTTACCTACGTCCTCTCTTCCTCAATCCTCTCGAAGGTATTCCACTATATAAATTTTCCTTACACAGCTGCTAGTTTTTCTCCAAGTGTCTAGCTCACTCTTACAAGAGTTCTTCTCGAAACTCTCAAAACTCAAGAGATTTTGTTCAAGCTTCTCTCAAACTTGCGAGTGATTTTGTCCAAGCTTCACTCAAACTTACAAGAGATTTTGTCAAAGCTTCTCTCAAACTTACAAATATTTTTCCCAAGCTACACTCAAACTCACAAGTATTTTTCTCAAGAACACTCAAACTCACAAGTTTACAAACTCACCCAATAATAAATGAAGGTTGTACAATGAATAACTCTCTCCCAAAGAGTAGAGAAGCAAATTTTTAGCTCACTCAAGAACCCCCAAAATGAATAAAAACAGTGTATAAGATGTAGGAGATGAAATATCACTTTGTAGCACTTAATCTTGAGTTCTTCTCATGTTCTTCTTGTTCTTCATCATCATATATGTGTTGGGGATCTTGTATATATAGCCTTGAGTTGATTATAGCCGTTGAAGATGGATGAGAGACCATTTGATACGAAAACGGCAGAGTATAACGTTCAAAAATCTAGTCGTTACCTTAAATGAGTCGACTCTTTTTAAGCTGGAGTCGACTCTTTTTGTGTTTCTGTAGATTTTTGAAGGTTCTACTCAAATGAGTCAACTCTTTTGGTCCAGGGGTCGACTCTTTTGGTCTAAAACTGCACAATCAACTCTCTGTTGGAATGAGTCGACTCTTTTATGCTAGGGGTCGACTCTTTTGATGTTCCACCAGAATTTTCAGCCTCTGTTCGAATGAGTAGACTCTTTTTCTTGAGGGGTCGACTCTTTTTAGGAAAATTCTTAACTTTTGCAATATTTTTCCAATCTTCTTCAATGTCTTCAAGCTCTTCAAGAATTATCCAACTAAGCTTTCTAAGGCTTGAAAAGGTTTCTTCAAGGCATGTTGACTTCAAGAACACTTTCAACTCTTCAAGATAAAATCAAATCTATTTTGATTACTTGTAGAGCTTCTTTAATCGCCATTACTTCATCCATTGATTCAAGTCTTCTTCAAGATCTTCAAGAGAGCTTCTAAGACTCATTCCAACTGTTATTTGAGAACTCTTCAACAGATATGGCTTCTTCTTTTTATCCAAGACTTTGAGTATTTTCAATCTTCTTCCTTGACATCCATTATCTTGAAATATCTTCATTCTTTATAGATCACCAATGATGAATATGTCATTCCTTCATGCTTATCAATCTTCAATCCAAGATTTTCATCATCTTAAATTTCTTTCATTCTCTATAAGATCACCATTGTCGAATGTGTCATCTCATCATGCTTATCAACCTTCACTTTAATATTTGCATCACAAGTTCTCCATTGTGATAAGCTTAAAGTCATGATAGAAATCTAATAATTAATCTACACACTTAAGTAGAATTATTAGATTATTAAATAAAGTTTTGTTATCATTAAAATTAAGGCATTGAGTCAACAGTACGAAGATTAAGTATTATTTAAAATTTATTATTTGCGTACCATTAAGTATATAATATTAATTTATTTTATGAAAAGATAATGTTATGAAAAATAAAAGAACTCGTAAAAACTCAGGTGAACTAATGTAAAAGAGTTTTTTTTTTAATACTCTGCATGAAAGAAAAAATTGATAGTACTGTATTTAATCATAGTCAATTGATTAAATTATTTTTTTAAAATTTAATCCTGAAATTTTAAGTATTTTTTTCCGATCGGATAAAGATACACATACTTTAATAAAACTCAAAAACTTGTGATATCATTGATTTGTCCTGCAAGGAATTTAGTTATCTGAAGTCCTGTCTTTCTTTTTCTTTTTTGTATTTTATATTTTAATACTTATCACAATCTTATCTTATATATATCTTATAAAATTAATGTGTGATCAATTAATAGTTATTTAACCAATTGCCAACAAATTAAATAGTTATCTAATAAATTGTCCTTATAATGTGGCATTTTAAAAATATAAGAGCATTTAGAACGCCATATAAAAGTGAGATAAATTATAAGGACAAACACAACTTTTATATATATATATATATATGATTTTCTTCTTGTTTCGTTGGCTCTTTACAACATCCAAGTAGAGTCATTAATTTATCATATCAACGACTTCATAATTATAATTGTAAGAGCTTCACATATATGTTACATTCCTTAGTACCAGTTTATTTACGGGATAAGAAAATAAAGAATAAGTAATATTGTGAGATCAAGAAAGTGGTGATAGGTGATAAGTAATATATGTTGTGATGAAAAATTACTCATATTATGTTTGGTTAAGATAGGATTATGATGGGAATAAAAAATATTATTTCGTCAAAATATCACATTAAAAATAAAAAAATTAATAAAAAAATTAATTTTAAAATATAATATAGCTATTTAATATTATATTAACTTATTATAATAATAGAAGAAGAGTAAAAATGTCACCTCTCCATGGTATTACTTATCCATTTTAATGTTATAAAAATGTTAATGTCATTTTAAAATTTATCTCAAAAAAAGAGATAAGTAATACTATCTTCCCATAATATTATTTATCCTCCATTGCGGGGGATTAATAGTTCGGAGGAATTACTAATTTTATACAATTTTTTTTTACCAAACATAAATTTTGTAAGACTCACAAAATAACTAATTCAATCCCTTCACTTTTATCTCTCAACCAAACGAGCCTAGTAGTGCAATTTCAAACTTTTGGGACAAGTCATGTGAAATTGTATTAGTGGTTTAACTTTGATAAGTCTATTTGTCTATCGAAATGAGCCACATGTCTTTAATTTGTGAAGGGAAACGGGAAAAGAAGGGAAACTAAAGTGGAATAAGCTAAAAAAAAAAATTTATTTTTTTGAGTAAGAAAAATAAAAAGACAGTATTTGTTAAAAAAATTCATTTTTTTACTCACCCATAAAAATTAAATATACGTAAGTGATTAATTTCTCTTTCAATTCCTAATCCCTTGACAAATCCAATACCCAACAAAGCATAAGAGTAACTTCTTTCCCATCATTTGGTAAAGAAAAACTATGCATTAATGGCCGGCATCTATGCAGAGAGGAAAAGAATGGAAAGGGAATTGAAAACTTCCACAATTGCATAGATGAGCAGAGTAAATACCCACCAAACAAGAGAGTCAAGAATCAACAAAAAAATTGCAAACAAAAACCTCTGAAGTCCCCAGTGATTACTCAGCATTTGTTAACGGTGACATAATAGCAGAGTAGCATACAAAAGCTCATTCCAAGAGTCTGGAACCCCAGGAAGGCACCAATGGCTGCAGTCTTGGATCATCCCAGCATTCCTCTGCGACTCCGGTTGCCGGAAAATCGACGGGTGCCCATCTTTCCGGTAATCCGTCATTTTCGTGATGTTCAGATAAAATACCGGCGTCTTCATCTCTGCTACAATGGACTCAAGGATGCTCATCATCCATGGATATGGCGCAAGATAGCTCTCATTTGTTATGGGCTGAGTCTCGCCATCGCAGTTTCCACCGGAGTTCCATTGCCCTCCTCTGCAGTGCCAAAAAAACAGAAATGTTCTTCACAGAGATAGCTGATTATACAAGCAAATGAAGAGAAACGGGGAAAAAAATTCCCAGATGACCTCATTTTGATAAGTTTGCTATCATTTTCAAATTTTTGCTTTCCATGTTTTTAGAAACAGAAACAATGGGAACTTTGAAAACATAAAAAAAAACTCAGAAAATAAGGGCCTGTTTGGTTGTGGTTTCAGTTTCAGTTTTCTGTTTTTGTTTTCTGAAATTCGACGAAATCGTGTTTGGCAGATTGGTTCCGAAAACTGTTTCCGTCGAAACCGCGTTTGGTAAATTGGTTCCGGAACTTGTTTTCGAAAAAATTTTCAAAGAACAGCCCAGTTTCAGAAACCATTAAAATGATGGTTTTTGAGTTTCCGAAACCATTTTTATACGAAAATGATAACGATATGAAAACGATAGTATTTTCGATGGTCTCATTTTTTTGTTTCCGAGAACAAGAAAAACGAATTGTTCTTAAATTTTTTGGTTCCGAGAACACGAAAAACGAAAACGGAACCAGAACCGGAACCGATTCCAAATAGGACCTTTTTTTTGTTGTTTCCCAAAAATAGGAATTCAGAAAATTTACCCAAAACCTACCAAACTCAGTCCCGATTTCCCAAAAACTAAACCAGAAAACATGAACCAGAAGGATTGCAAAGTTGGATTAGTCTAGTGCAGTTTAAATGACCTCATATTGGTAAGCTAAAAAGGAAAAGCTTTACAGAGATAGCTCATAAAACAAGCTAAAGAAGAGAAACAGAACAAAAAAACAAAAAATTCTCAGATGACCTCATATTGGTAAGTTTGGTATCGTTTTCAAATTTTTATCTTTCGTGTATTTGGAAACTGAAACAATGAGAACTTAAAAAACATAGAAAACTCAAAAAAAATTACTTTTTTTGTTTTGTTTTGTAAAACTACAGTCGAAACCCATTTACCAAACTCAGTCTTAGCGAGTTTCAGAAAACTAAAACAAAAAACATGAACCGACAAATGCTAGTAAAGATTTACTTCAAATTACCCTGAAGTGATTGCATTTTAGAATTCTTCATCTATATATATTGCGTATGTATTCGGGTTTTTATGTATGCATATGTATGCAAATGTGTAGCAGTTACAGTGAGAATGCATTAGGAATGAAGTCAATTCACCTAAAATGAGAAGCAGAGTAACCCCGAAAGAAGACCCTGGTTCGACTGGCGTTGATATTGGCATCAACCCACTGAGCCCAAGTCCTCAAAGCCCTTGTATATGCTTCTGCCACTTCCAGCCTGGTGTAGACATGGTTTCCTTCTTGAAAGTAATTGTTTCTGCAAGAATAAGAAACCATTTCATGGTATCAAAATGGTTGGTTGGTTGATCATAATCTTGCTCGGGTTATACCAAATTTGTAGAATCTACCCTTTATAGATTTTCTGGTGAGTCCACCAGTGACCTGTGTTGAAGATGATTATGTCAGCGTCATGGTACTTGGTTGGGGAGTCCTGAATCATGTCGAGTCGCAGCGTTTCTCTTCGGGTTCCTGCTTTGTCTGAAATCTTCCATTCTTGAACTAGGAATGGTGATTTGATGAAGTCGATCGAGCATTCATAATCCTGAAGAATTCACTGAATTATGTAAGAACTGATTCAGGGAAAGAGTTGATATTGAATCTGCAAGTCTGAAGAATAAGAACCTTGAATCTGAAAGAATAGAACCCTTGAGTCTTGAACTCTCGCCTACCCGAAACTTCAAAGACTCTTCTTTTATCAGCCAATGACTCTCTCAAAGCACAGACCAGTGATTCCCACATGTTCCTGTTCAATGAATCCCCAACAAAAACCAGTCTTTTCCCTCTTAGCATCTTCAACATTTTCAACCCATCAAACCTGTATATGTTCATTTGCACAAAACATACATAAGCAAATGTAGATATAGATGCACACATAGAATATATATATATATATATATACGTATAGTCACTATAGTGCAGACATATAAGACTACATTGTTACACCTTGGAATTTGGCACCCATGTGGCTTCCACCGGAGCCTCAGGTACTCGGAATCAGGCCGGCCGTTCTTGAAACAATTGAAGGACTCATCGACAAACGGACAAGACCCGGGTCGATAAACAGGGTTCGAATCATCCACGACCCAATTTCCATCGAAGATATCACAAGAAGTGATGTCCCCTGCCAAATCGTTTCCTATCTTTCTTGAATTCCTGTCGCTTGTTACAGATGAGAGAGCAGCGGCATCCGTACAGCTCCAGTGAGAGTCCGAGACGAAATGGGTGTTCGAGGAAATGACAGAGGATAGTGAGAGAAGGCGAGAAGCGAGAGTGGCGACGGTGACGGCCGGGGAGGTGTCGGAGATTGAGGCTGAGAAGTAGAAGAAGACGGCTAAGGTGAGCAGCAATACGGCGAATGCCTGAGTTTTTGATCGAGAGAGAGGGCACGAGAGGCTTCTTAAGAAGTGCAAGAGAGCGAACCAGAGTTTCTTGAGAGACGCCATTGGAGGATCAACAGAGCAATGGTGCTGAAGAGAAAATGGGTGCCTCTGTTTTCCTTCCGTTTGTTGCTTCAGTGGCAGTTATGGTACGTTAATATGTTTTTCAAGAATTCCGAGAGGAGATTTCTACTGTGAATGCAGAACACATGAACAAAATGCTCCTCCCACTTTTTTCTTCGGTTTTTTTTGTTTTTTTGGGCACTGCCCCATTTTGTTGACACCGAATGGGTCTTACTCTTCGGGGCAAAAACTTAAGTAGAAGGGTAGTACACATGATCCTTCCATTAAATTTAACTGGTCCGTCGTTGACTGGCTTAGACCCAAGTGTGGGGTAAAAGCATACGGTGCAATTAGGCCCAAAGAACATGAGTTAAAATTGAGTTGTTTGGCGGTTCAAATTTAGCATTAAAAAAACCCGGGTTCAAGTTGCTTACCTCATGCTGATCTTGACTCAAATCGTGAGCGATGAGCCCAAACTGCTAGCGGTCTCAAAACATTAAATGCGGAGTTAACTCGTATTAAATGCGCCAGCGGCTCCCTACATGACGTCGACCTGAATGTCCGATCAGCCAGATTTTTCAATGACGGTAAGACAGGCCCTGCATGCGATCAGACGGTGCCGAACGATGATGCTTACCCGACATGCCATGATGACCTGCTGGTAGGCCAAAGCCGAAACACTTCATCGATCACACTATAAATACTCAAGCCATCAAGAGTCAAATATGATCAATCGACTCCAAGCATACACAACTTCTATTTATTCTACTCTTGATTAAGCTTGCTAACTTAATCTTCGGAGTGTGATCGGTCCAACAAGGGTCGACCCATTCTAACTTTTTTTTCTTGCAGTGAGTTTGGACTCATCGACGTGGACTTGAGTGATTAGCCCGGCCTTCCCAAAAAATCCCACTTACACTAAGTAATAACAGTAGGGTCTGTTTGTTATATCTTTCAATTTAGTTTTTTTCATTTTACTTTTTTTAGCTTATAAATAAAAAAATTCAAAATTTTTTTAGCTTTTTTGCTTTTGTAAGTTAAGATAAACAAGTAAATAAATAAATCAAAAAGTTGAGAAAAAAATTGACTTTTGCTTATAAATAAAAAATTCAAGTCAAAAAAATTTGACCTATTCTCGCTCTTTGAATGGAGAAGTTATTTGGTCCTCTAAGAAGACAACATGGCCTTGGTTCTCACTGCTCCTCTCACATAGTTGTGGTCGACCCTACTTTGCAGGGAGAACCTTCAACTATGCAAGAGGAAAATGAAGGCCATGTGGTCATTTTCAAGCACTCGGACCCTAACACTTCCTTTGGACCTCATACTAGCACAACCTGATCCACACCAATACCCGTTCAATGGGTTGCCTTTGGTTGTTGGCAAAAAGTTTTTAAGTAAACTAATTTGACTAGTAGTGAAATTGGCTGGTTGAGGTAGCTACAGAGATCTACAAAAAAATGAACCCATTTAAGGTTTATTTTCTTGATTTCTGGTTATTTGAAATATATAATGGGATTTTTTAGTGATTGGTTTTGCTTTGAACCTTTACTATTCTTTCTGGTCTAGCTGTGCTAACTTGAGAACACAGGATTGGTTTGCTACCATGTTGAACTTTTTTAGCTGTGATTGATACACAACTCCAAATGGAATAGTCAAAGACTCCATAGCAGAATTCCCAAACCAGTTACAGCATATTTGGTTGAGGCAAACAAAATAAGTATGCATATACGAATGCCTTGTGCCAGTGATCCACCAGCGCTGGTGGTACTCGAAAAATACTCCGGCGAGTGGTAGCTCAAAGATCAGCTGTGGAGATTTTTAACATGCTTTTCCAGCCTGTTTCTTCCTACCTCCGGTCAATTGACCTTTGGGGAGGCCGGTGTCCATCAATTGGAAACATAATCTAGATCCTGGCTAATCCCTATATAGAGACATACATGCATAATTTCACAGCTGATTATTTCAGTAAGAAACCTTATACATCAATTATCGTCTCATGCAGCAAGAGTAACCAACTACTACCACACACTAGTCTCTTTTCAATCCATTGCTCCATAGAAACTCAAATCAAAGCTAGAAAACCATTCAATCCATTGGAATGAATGCATCAAAGCAATAAACCCTGCACTAAAATCATCCACACAAGCCCAGCCACAATCAGGATAGTACTCTTGTCTGCCTTGTTCTGTTCAGCTTGAATGTGCTGTGCAACATTAAAATTACCTGCAAAAAAAAGGAAAAAAAGAGTCATATTATGGTAATTGTTAGCAAATGAGCAAACAAAACAAGATGGTTTAAAAAATAGACCTCTTTGACTACCACTGCCACATCCTGCTTTAATCGTATCTCCCACATCCTGTATCGTGGCCTTATTGTAAAACTCGAAGTGTGCTACTATGCCCTCGATGCAGGAGAGCACGAGGTGCGTCTCAGTCAGGCATGGACCATTGCAGTATTGATCAGTATATTCGGGGGGCACATTGAGGTTCCCACTCTCGCTCAACCTATAAGCTTCATCACAGCTGCTGTAAATCTATAGGAAGGAGTGTATATTTATACACTGTCAAAGCCATATATTTCTGTGTTGATTAAGGCATGTCAAATGCGCATAACTAAAATCTCAGTTACTTACATATTTCTCATTGAAACAAAGCAAGGCTTTGGCAACAATTTGAGGTGGATCTACGGTAGCAGCACCAGTTTGAGGGAGAGTTTCATCTGCTTTTCCTGACAAGGATCAAATGAAAATGTAAATCATGATATATAGAAACCATGTGCATTAAGATAAAATTTATGTTTTCCGATACGCACCAAATTTGCCACTGAAAACAGAGATACAGATCAGAGATAAAGCTAAAAGCCAATGCGTAAGTGTGACTGTGAATGCCATTACAGGAACTAACTGGCAAAAAATTTAAGCTCATGGAAGAGAGAAGGAATAGATTCTAGCTAACTATATATAGGTGAAACCATAACCCATATTAGGCAAAGAATAGTTAGTTCCCACTATTCAACATCAATACAATTGATAATGTATTATTATAAGTTGATGCATGCTGAAAAACAGACTTAATACTTCTAATCTTTAAGCAGGGCCCATCAATGGGAAAATACAAATTAATCCGCACATAATAAAATTTTCACCTTCTGCATATATAGTATTAGAAACCTCGTTGCAACAGAAGATTGTAGTAGAAGCATGTTTGGTAAATTCAACTGGAAATGGAGAACCACTAGGAAGGCTGCTCTCTCTCTCTCTCTCTCTCTCTCTCTCTCTCTGGGGTAAAAGAAAAAAATGGATGGGGTGGAGATGACTAAGAGGAGAAGGCAGTTGGTGAGCCAATTCACCAACTGCCATTCTCTTTTGTGGGGAAAAAATCAAACCTAAATTCTTTTTTTATACCTCATTACCAGTAAAAGACTTGCCCAGAAGAGTTTACATAGCTCATTAACATCAGGTTTTGGCATGTAATTCTCAGCAACCTTCGTCCAAACCCCTACGACACTGTTCTAAGAGGGGGTTGGAGTTTGGCAAACCTCCACTTGACTGATAACCTTGCCATGAAAGTTGCAGTCTTGCAGATGCAGTGACTTATTCAAATTTTTGAACGGTGGTTATACATTACTTTAAATTAACTACCATGCCACCTATCCTCTACAAAGGATACTTGTCTAGAAGACTGGTTCAGCTCTTTGAGCAAATAGAAAGCAAGCAACAAGCCTAGGCTCCAAAACCTCCACTAGTTGGATTATGACCCAAGTAGGAGATCTGCCCAAAAACCTCAGCACAATACTTTGCTAGCCTTAATCTGCCCCCAACTACCAATCAAAATACAAATCAAATCTTCGCAAGCTGACAACCAGAGTTTCTAAGGTCTAGAACTGACAACAAAACCGGACCTTTTCGAGAAAGGCCATTAGCTGAAACACCCTGAATCGACTGGTTTTTCGCGAATAAAGGATTTATATTCAAAACCCAGATATAAAATTGAAAGAATGTGATGGGTTTTCTTGATTTGCAAAATGACTATCCAAACTTGACTGATAGAATCTGAAAAAAGTATTGATGATCAAGACAGACTTCACTTACCTCTAAAAGGAGCTACGGAGAGGGGTGTTATTGCCTGTGGGTTTGTTCTCAAGGACTGATGAAGTTTGGACTTTTGAGGGGTTTTCTTTCCTGGGTTTGCTCTGATTTTCTGATTGCAGGTGAAGCCCTAGAAACCAAAGAATGGAAATAGGCTCTGTCAGACTTTTAAGGCCAATTTGGGTTATCGTAATTCATTTGTTGACCTCAGTAAGATTTTGCCTTCAGTCCTTTTTTTTTTTTTGGTTGGGTGAGCCAAGCACAATACAAGGAATCAATGGAGGCTTTGTGTGTTTCCAAACCAAATTTCTGAGTGGCATTCGTCATAGAGGTTATGCAGGCCATGACCGAAGACTTCCAAAGACTAATCAAGAATGAAGAACCGCAGCTCCTTACACAAAAACATTCATAACGAGACCCACAAATCAGAGAGCAAAATGCGTCTAAAGATCACGACGAAATCTCCATTTGAAAAGGCTGAATACTATTGTCAAACGTCTGTAAAATGACACTGCACCGATTTTTGTGCCAAATCATGTTTTGGTTGAAATCTAATCAATATGAGATTTCCCACGGTAGCCTTATTATTGAAATGGTGCCTTCTTCTTCGTGTAGTCACATTTTCTAATGGAATGCCATACGGCAAAAGAATCTTAATTATCTCCTTTTCATCTCTCTCTCTCTCTCTCTCAGAGTGTTTGTCATGGAGCAAGAAAACCCTCATAGAGGTGTCACCAGCATGGTTGGCATGATCTTCACCCAAGCCTGAAAGAAAGCCAACAGCCATGGAAGGTTCTTGCTCGCTTCCCTTCCACCCTCATCTTTCATACTTATTTCATGTATTTTACATAAATTTATTTATTTTGTTTTACCTTAATTATTTTTCATTTTTTACTACTGCCTCTCACCTTCACGATCAATAAAATCATTGAAACGGTGGTGAAATATGTTGAAAAATAGCTCCAAGACATAGATAATTATGCTTTAGAAGTATTAGCATAAAAAATAAAAGAGTAGAGCTACAAGATACGGATTGTTTTGTTAAAGATTTTTCGTTTACCCAAGTAAGTCAAGTTCAATTAAAGTTCTTTTGAGATTAAAAAATTTAAACTTGGACATATTTTGAAACCTATTAAATTTCAAGTTAAGTTTGGATAGATCACTAATCGGCTCGACTCTTACAACCACAATAACCAAAGAAGCAATAGGTCAAACCATGCACAGCACTGCAACTATATGTGGAATCAAAATTTCCAATGACTTATATGAAGTCATGTAAATAAAGATAGCCTGTCAACCATGTCTCAAATAGATTTATCATAAGAAAAGTTGAACATTCTAATCATTTAAACCAAATGAAATGTACACCATCTCATGATTGTAAAACTTATATATCTACTGTAATTCAGGTACATAGAACTTCATGTGTGGAGCACTTGATCAATGGATCTACTCTGCCTGCAATTATATCATCAATGAAAATAAAATCAGATACTAAAACCCAATCCCATAGGTTGATTGGGACCAAAAAAAAAAAAAAAAATGGATGTAGTTATGAGCTCACAAGGCCATCTCGACCAGAAGTACAGGCAGGCCTTCGTGGGGGGAGCTGTTGATGGGGCGTTCTCTGTAGATTTCCAAGTTTTAATATGTTAGAATTCTAAGCTGCCAAACAGACCCTAAAATGGGAAGAAAAAAGAAAAGAAAAAAAAAGAAAGAGATACATATACATGCAGACTAGGATGCATAGCAGATAATAATGATATGGGTATCAATTTTCTTACCTGTAACTTTGGCCGTAAAGTCTCTATGGCAACTGTTGATTTTTGGTTCACTCCTGCACCTTGCTGTTCCAAATATGAGAAGGAAAAATGGAAAATTGAGACCAATAAATAGTAATAGCCAGGAAACAATGTTTGAACAAATATATTGGTGAACCTTAAGACTGTGTTTGGATGGCAGGAATCAAAGAGAGTGAATGTGAATCCCATTACCAGGAATCACAAATGAGATTCCTCAGTGAATGCTATTCAGAGAATTTAGATTAGCTATGAATGTTTTATGGAAAAATGACAAGTTTTTGAATATTATGAGTCCATCTATCTATTTTTTCACTCTTAATGGTTATATCCTCGAAGAATGTGAGGTTCTAATGGGGTG
Organism: Euryodendron excelsum; assembly: GCA_033060915.1. Lineage (NCBI taxonomy): Eukaryota > Viridiplantae > Streptophyta > Magnoliopsida > Ericales > Pentaphylacaceae > Euryodendron > Euryodendron excelsum. Next base: position 1,480,492 of record CM065387.1, on the reverse strand, counting down.
TTGGAATGAGATTCTCACTTAGTTTTAAAATTCACTAGAATGAGATGACAATGACGTTTTTTAAAACATGAGCTAAAATGGTAGATGTTTCAGTTTAAGATAAAAGCATCATAAACAGTCATATTATTCTATATAAAAATTTATTTATATATAGCATTACTCTATCTAAAAAACAAAATTTGAAAAACCCATCTGCCTGTAGTTAAATTATCTAGATGTAAATACCTTGCATAAGGCCCAGTCTGCTGAATCAAAGAAGGCACGCTCATGATCCTGCAACCAATGCACACAATAAAATTGTAGATTAGTAAACACATTACCAAGCCAAACCATAAAAACACAAGGTAGGTTATAGAGAAATGATGATGCTTGCCTTTGAGATCAAAGGCTTCTTCTTTGGCACAAGTCCTCCATATTTCTTCCCAGCAGATGCCGCCTGTGATTAGTACCACCAAAACATTGTTATAGCTCTCACAATGAGTGGTCTATCAGTATTACTAATTTACTACAACATTAACATGGAGAGAGAGACAAAGACAGAAACAGAGAGAGAGAGAGAGGACTAAGTAGCAGGGTCAGTCCACTGTCCAGTAGTACTGGCGCCAGCCCCACCCACGTGGCCATGCCACGATATCATGGATTCGACTCATTCTTTCCTCTCGAATCTTTGCTTTCCAATGTACAAAGAGAGAGAGACTCATCCTAGGCCATCTCTCATTTTCACCCCTTGCAAACAGGGCCCAAGTCAAATCTCGTGGACAGACAAATATACATGCCTACACCATCAAATATTTTTCATTTTGAATGAAACAGAGGACCCAGTAAGAATGTAAACAGCTATCGAAAGGTCTTTGAAATGTCAGAAGTCATTGAGAAAATAGAGTTTTGAATGAACTTGGTAGAGAGAGAGAGAGAGAGAGAGAGAGAGAGAGAGAGAGAGAGAGAGGATTAATCCTAACCCATCTAACATTTTCACCCCCATGCAAACAGGGCCTAAGCCATATCTCAAAATGTGGACAGACATATATACAAGTCTGAAGTCTACCCATAAAATTAACCTTTTTTATTTTGAATAAAATAGAGAACTTAAGGTCTGTTTGGTATAGCTTAAATTTAATTTTGTTTTATTTTTTTTCACTTATAAACAAAAAAAGCTAGGCTTTTTCTAAGCTTTTATAAGCGAAGATAAGTAAAGACGCAAAAAACACAAAAAAAAAAGTAAAAAAGCTTGAAAAAAATAATTTTTTTTTCTTATAAACCAAAAAATTTAAAAAAACCTGCACCAAATGGCCCCTTAGTAAAAATGTAAACTGCTTTGTAGAGGTCTTTGAACTGTCAGAAGTCATAGAGAAAATAGAGTTCTGAATGATCACTTGGTGGATATACACATGACTAAACTTGACCCAGTTTTGGTCCAAACTCTCCTAACCCACAACTAGCAAGCCTTGGAAACTTCTGACAAATCACGATAGTAGTTAGTATTGACTGCAGTCAAATTCAAACAAGGTGGTGCCTAACTCAAATTGACCCAGTAATTCCTAAGAAGGAGTATTCAGGTAAGAATCCAAATCTAAATCCATTAATGTTATATAAATAAAAAAATTATATATAATGATATAGATGTATTAGAGTTTTTTTATTTTAAAACAAAATTTCTTTTAAGATAATTCTTAAATACAAAAATATCAATACTACATCATTTTAGTATTAAATTTTGTAATAGTATATATAGTACATGCATAAATACATGTTTGTATCTATATATATATATGTATGTATGTATGTATGTATAACTATTGTAAGTACTATTCTTCAGAAAAAATACACTCTGCCGACAAATTCTCAAGGGAACGTACCATTTTCTGTCTTCTTAGCTGGATCTAATTAGAGGTCACTAGATTACAGGGACAACAAAAGGTAATACGGTAGAACGTGCCACACGTGATCACTTTTGCCTAATGACGCCACAAAAATCTACGTCATATTTATGCCCCTTTCCTTTAGGCCTTTATGGGCCAATTATCATAATTAAATATTTATCTATATACATATATCCTCTGATATTTCGGTCCATATTTAGGATACGAACAATCAAAATAAAGAAACAAATTTAACCCAAATAAATACAAAATCTGGCAACCCAAATCCGCCAAATTAATAGTTTTGATTACATGGCTGCCATGTGTACCATGGACAGCCCACTCGTGTCCTGAGCCATGCAATCAGGACCGTCTGATGATCTTCCATCAACAGCTAGGAAGTGTTGGTTATCCACAAGGTGGACCCACTCCTCTAGAACTCTATCAACATCAGAAATTTCTTTGGAGTGCTTATCAGAGAGATGGTCCAAGAATTGAATGGGCTAGATTGATCTGTGATGTGGGCTCCAATCTTATTAAAAGCACAAAACTCTATAACTATGACACATTCTAGATTTTTTTAGGCTGGTCTTCTTCTGGTTTGGCTTGAATCTCATAGAGAATTAATTAAGGAGAAGAAGAGGATAGATATATAAAGATTGAAAATGAATGATATATACATATATATATATCATACATACATATAATTACAGGAAATAATACCTCTTGATCTTGGGCAGCAGCATACTCTTCGCAGCTTCTGCTGTAATCCCCCATCTCAGCTATCTCTATCCTGTTACATCATTCACCATCATCAATCATTCATAGAAAAAGAACCAAAAAAAACTAAACCGAATTTTTCAAATTACAAAAACTTCTGAAATTGGGTTGTGGATGCCGCTATGAGAGAGAGAGAGAGAGAGAGAGAGAGAGAGAGAGGGGCTACTAACAATCAAGGCAATATGAATGCTGAAATGGGCAAAACATGAACCCATATATAAGGCCTATTGGTCATAAGAATCAGAACCACAAGCCAAAAAGGAGACAAAAAGAGGTTGGAACTCATAACCCATAGTCAAAAAGAAAATAATATGACACACCATGAGAGAGAGAGAGAGAGAGAGAGAGAGAGAGAGAGAGAGAATCTGCCATTACCTTCAAGTGGAGGAAGGGGAAGAAGCAAGCAAAGGAGGAGAGAGAGAGAGAGAGAGACGAGGGATAAAAGTGAACAAATAAAAGAGAGAAAGACAGAGAAGGGTTGAGTGAGAAGGTGAGACAAGAATATATATATATATATATATATATATGTATATGTATGTATATGTATATGTATGTTGGTTATTTGGAAACAAAATGCTAACTAACAAGAGTCTACAATACCTTAAGGAGCGGTGGGTGGGTGAGGGTGAGGTAAGGCCCTCAGGTCGGAGGTGGTGGAGGAGAAAGACTATGTAGGGTGGGTTAGGCCAGTTAGGAAGACCATATATGTATACATATATATATACACATATATATTTGTATAACGACTACGCATACATGTATACATATAAGCTCCTGTGGTTTTGCTGTTAGGACATCAACATCGGTTGGTCCCTAGCTAAATACACCGTACAATCTCACACGTGCTTGTCACATTCATTGACCGACACCTCTCTCACACACGACACACGTGTGAGTTTTACAATTTTTATTTTCTCATAATCTAATCTCATGATTTTGGCTTTTTTTTCCTTTTGTATGAAATAAATGATGATATGTCATGACTCATGAAACCCTTTAAAAAAATTAAAAAAAGTGATGTTATATAAATAGAAATTTTTATAAAATATTTTTATACAGAATTTGGTTCATAATTTTTAAAGTATCACTGTCGTACCATTTTGAAAATCTTTCTGTATAAGAATTAAGAAAAAATAAAAAAAATTTAGTAGAAAAAGTCCTAGGAACCAACCATGTAGATAACATTTAAAAGAACAACGGCTATGTTTTTTGAGTTCTTCTTTCTCTCACAAAAAAAAATTAATTTTTTTTTATTTTTCTCATGTTCACATCAAGATGACCGTTTTCCAACGGTTAATAATGTTTGTCCCATTCTATTGTGGCTATTGATGATAACAAATTTTCAAAGTTGTGAATGGATTAGGCTAAGATGGCATGAACTTTTCTTGGGCGGCCCTACCAGCACTTGATTGATTTAGTAAAGTTATTAAGAGGCAAAAAAATAGGTTAGCTAAACAGTTTAAACCATTAATTTGTTTAATTTAAAAGTTCTAATGGGATCATGTAACAAGTATATTAGCATAAAGTTTTTGGAATTAATAAAATGTTAAAGGAATAGGATACCTTAATTTTAGTGCTTGTTTGGATGCAGTTTTATATCGGCTTTTAGCTTTAATTTTTAGTTTTTCATAGTTTTTTAACTGACATTCATTTTTTTTTTTTTGAGAGAGTTTAGATTTTTGTCTTTTTTACTCAAAATTAAAATTAAAAGTTAGTAAAAAAGCTAAAAGTGAAATTTAAAAGCCCATAAAACGTTGATACAATAAAAAGCCTTAAGAGCAAAAATTACTGATAAGCCCATTAACTTTTAGTTAACTAAGAGAATTTAACAGATTTTTTTCATATTAATTAATTGCAATTTCTCAATAATAAAAATGAAGTATATTAAGGTTAATATTTCCCTGTCTCGTTTTATATGTTCTAGTTGACTGTCCACTAAATTTAAAGAAAACATCTTTAATTTATAATTTTACAAAAATTTCTTTGTGTTAGTTAAAAAAGTTTTTTTGAGAATTGTAATTGTATTTAAACATCAATGTAAAGAAGGGTAGTATGGGAAAGGCAATGATTAAAATCTTTAGAGTCCGTTTGAAAGTGCTGTCAGTTTTTGTTTTTTGTTGTGTGTCATAAATGTATATTTTTATTTTTTATTTTTTATAGCCTGATATGACATTTGTAGATTACCGTTTTGTTAATAGTACTAAACTAATGTTTTGAAAACAGATAACACATCTATTTTAGTATTTTTTTACCAAACGAACCCTAACTTTTCAAAAAAACATAAGAATAAAGAGGACAGAGGGAGCAGATGATTATACAATCATGATGAAGTAATACCAAAATCCTATTCATGGGTCTTCGAAATAGAAGCAGTTAATTGAAGTTGCTGCCTAACTCGGCTGATAATCCAGGTTATATAACCCATCACTTATGAAACCTTTGTTAATGGGAGATCAAGAAGTAAAAATGTTGATAATTATGCTTCAAAGTTTCAAACTTAATAGAAATTCTTTCACATATTATTCACCACAACCATTTGAGAAATACAAGGGCTCCTTTGTCTTTTGGGAGCACAAATTACACATGAAGCACACCTACTCACAACGTCAAATTCAAGCAATCCTTTATACATTTTGGTCCAATAGACTAAATTACCCTTATTTGTTTTATTTTATTTCTTTTATTCTTGTGTTAATGACTAATAAAACATGCTTTTTTACACTTGCTTTTTGTTCTACTTGAAAACAAGTGCCATTATGGCACTAGGGTATAGTGGTCAATCCTTCCATTATATTAACTAAGACTTTATGTTGCCTAATGCTACTTGGAGAGAGATGGGATGCCTAATATCACCAATATGAAGACTATGTTCACCCATTGGAATTCTTCGAATTCCGAATTGGTCAACAACACTGAGGTGCTTGCACGGATGAATGCTAAACTCAACCCTTTGTTGGCCTCCGGCCACCACATGAACCTTTTCAAACCCTATCAATTGCTTGTCCGGAGCCGGAGCCCATTTTCCGGCAGGCGGGGTTGAGAACACAAGCAGCGTGTGGGTCCCGTCCATATCGCCGGTGTTCTTCACATCAATGTGTATAGCTAGGGAAAGGGTGTCACAATTGGTGTGTTTGACCCTTATGGCCTTGTTCAATGTAGTCGAATTTCCGAGTCCGTGGAGGCTAGCTAGAGACACTGAAAGTGTGGTTGGAGCATGGGCTAGGTGATGGGCAAAGGTGGTGTAGCTCATGCCATGCCCAAATGGGAACACCACAGGGCCCTTGTAGAACCTGTAGGTTCGACCCGGGTAGCCTCTGGCTGGATCGGCCCGCATAGCCATGTTTGTCATTGGTGCCTTGGCTAGGTATTCATGTGGATACCATGTCATGGGCAGCTTTCCTCCTAGAAAATCAAACACAAAAGAGCCTATTAGTCTATTGGACTAGAAATTTTCTATTTACTATCACAAACTAGGATTTCAAGAATTGGGCTTTGTTTTGTACCATTGGCAATGTGTGACAAGTACCTGGATTGGTTCTTCCAAATAGGACATCAGCAATGGCAGTTCCTCCAGCTTGACCCGGGTAACCGACCCACAAAATGGCTGCAATACGGGGATCATTCTTGGCGAAAGAAACATCGAGAGGCCCGCCAGACATCAAGACTAAAACCACCGGACCTCTAGACGCCCTGGCAACACGTGACACAAGTTCCGGTTGGCGCCCGGGTAAGAGGAGCCCTACTCGGTCCTTGAATTCTGCTTCTATCGATTGGTCAAGGCCCATCACTAAGACTGTCGCGTCAGCCTGGCGGGCGGCGGCTTCCGCTGCCCCAAAGAGCTGGTTCCCGGAGCAAGCAACACCGGTGCAACCCGGTTGATGAATTGTCCTAACATATCTCCCTATGCCTTGTAGGGGAGTGGTGTACCCACATGCAACACCTACATATCATATAAAAAGCTAATTATATAAATTATAATTCAGTTTATACAATATTTATCGCACAATGCTCAAATCACAATGAAGTTAAATTAGTCTTAGAAAATAGGCAAATAGATGAAATTATTGATCATACCGGCATAATTTCCGATCATGGTGACTGTAACATCGGAATTGGGCCCAATGACCGCCACGGTACGGTGGCTGGTGGTGGACAGTGGCGCTGACCGTCCACGATTTTGTAGCAGCACAATGCCTTGCCGGGCCGCCTCGAGGGCTAGCTGTTGGTGGGCCGGCGAGCAGACATCTCTTGGGCCTAGATTCCCAAAAGGCTGCCTAGAAGGCTCGCCGTCAAACAAGCCCAAACGCATCTGGACAGAAAGTGTATTGACTAAGGCCCCATTAACATCGGCCTCGCCCAGTTTCCCTCTCCTAACAGCCTCCTCGGTGTGGATAGCTAGGAAAGGCCCGCAGTCCAAATCCAAACCTGTATAAAATTTGCCCAAATGCCTTTAGTTGCTTTTGCCATATTTTTTTCTCTTTAATTTCTTATATCCGGAAACGAAATGTTAGGGTGTTACTAACCTGCTTTGATGCTGGCTGCAGCTGCATCTTCTGGTGTGGCTGTGTAGTGTTGGGTGTCATACAGAACCCCAACAGAGTCGCAATCTGACACAATATAACTGTTTTGGGCCACAAAACCAAATATAAGAAAAAGATAATTGAAAACTAAAAAAAATAAATATATATTATAAGGGTAATTACATTTTAACCTACGTTTAAATGAAAATCACATGACCTTGTATGAATTAAATACGAACACATGGTTTGGATTTGTGTGCAAAATGGTTAAAAACCATTAAAATTAACGATAATTTAATTACAGAATCTTTTTCTCATTTGATCTCTCCAAATTGAAATATCAAAAAAAACTATTTTGTCTTTTTTGTCAAAATAAAGGGTTATTCTTGCATTTCTGTCATTGTTCATCTATTTTAAAATAAGTCTAAATCATAAAAGAATTATGTGTGCACTTTTGAACCGTGAAGTGTAATTACCCCTATAATATATGTATATTATATATATATATATATAGAGAGAGAGAGAGAGAGAGAGAGAGAGAGAGAGCTGACCCATTGAGTTGCCATTGACCACGGATGGTGTTGCGGAGGAGATCAGGATCAGCACAGCTGGGTTTCCCATTAACCTGATTGTATGAGCACATCACACTAGCAACCCTTCCTTCCACCACACAAGCTTTGAATGGTACATCATATGTGTCCTCCAAGTCTTGCTTACTTACCTACACATTCAAACTTGGCCATAAACAATAAATACTTATGCTTTCTCAGAACATTCAAATCAATTTCAATTTAGATAACTAAAAAAGCAGCTCAATGCACAAAGATTTCGTCACTGTAGGATTAGAGAGAGTCAGACATACGCAGTAAAACAAATTTTTACCCTAGCATTGAAATGAAACCGATCGACGCCGTTCCAGTTATCGAGGTCATAGGCAGTGTAGTGTTTACAGCAAGCAGCCACCTTCAGCTGGTTCCCGGCATTGCCCTGGAGTCCCCTGACATAACTGGCAGCGTACTTTCCGGCTAAAACCGGGTCTTCGCCCGGAGTTTCTTGGCCCCTGCCCCATCTTGGGTCTCTGAAGATATTCACATTTGGGCTCCAGTACGTTAGACCAGCCATTCCTCCATTGTACATTGCTCTTGCTTCATCAGACACCACCTGCACATCCAAATATGTTGGCTAAATGTGGCTGAAATATCATTTGAACTCGATACATGAAAATTGAATGATCCCACAACATGTATGTAGAGTACCCTATTTCTAAATGAAAATTAAGCAATCGCTATACATATATATATATTGAAATGGATAGATTGAGAGAGAGAGAGATAAAGATTTTTAAAATGGATTGATTGAACTCCTTAAGTGCTGAAAAAAATCTTGCTTTTTTACTTATAAGCTAAAAAAAAACAAAATTCAATTTGAGTCCAAATTTCCAAATTCTGCTAGAGGCATATGAACAAACCTACCACCCCTAAGCTTGTAACTTGTTTTTGGCCCTATCGTTTAGAGTCTACTGTCTATTTGCCATACAAAAAGGTAATATTATACATACAAAAATATATATATATATATACATATGCAGTAAGGTGGTGGGGTTGTGAACCTATTATTCTAAACTAAAAAAAAACCTATCAAAATACTATTTGTGCAAGGTTGTGTACAAAAATTCTAAAAAGGCTTCCATACAAAAATTATGGGCAAAAGCCGACTTGCAGCTTGATATCATTTGGACAAGGAATGTCTCCTGGGCCCGGCAGCAGCCAAGCGCTGGCTGCCACATGCAGCCCATACCATATGACTATTAATTGTAGTATTATATATCTGAGTCACAATTCCAACTGCATTGATAAGTGAATCAAAAGGTCTATGTTCATGACAGAAGAAAGGAAAACATAATTATAAATCAAGTGTTTTAAATAAAAATTCTATAGATTTATAGATAATTATGGCATTTCTATAATATCAATTGAGAATAATCAAATAGAATTTTTGTTCAAAATTTCATACAAACAATGCGCCGGAGTTGTAATAAAATAAAATATTAATATAAATAGAATTTTTATACAAAATTTTCATTCAAAGTGGTCGGGCTCTTTGTGATCCTTTCAATCAAACTAATATATTTTATTCATAATTTCAAAAATATCATTACGATGTCATTCTAATAAAGTTTTCTGTGTAAAAATTATGTAACGATAACATTTTCTATAATAAAAAAAAAGAAAAGAAAATATATGTGGTGATATATAACAGCGCACTTTTAGAAGATTATTATAGGAGGATAATGGACTGTGCAAGGAGAAAAAATGGCACCCGTCCGATTTCTTCCCAGAGTGAGGCATTGAAAGAAGCAGCGGTGGTGATGACTTGAGGGAAGCTGGTGGCTCCGGGGAAGGCCCCACCAAACTTGGTACCGGGGCCCACATTTGACACCCCATGAAGAGCCTCCGACCACCATTCATAGCCCTTCATCCTCAGCCTAGGCACCGCTGCAGCATTATTCACCAGTAACCTAATCTTCTCCTGCAATGTCAACCGTCCGATCAAGTCCCTCACCCTATCTTGTATGGGGAGGGACATCCTACAGAAGGGAAGGTTTCTGGTCATCCCATCACGAGGGTCGCATGCGAACGGCGGACGCGACTCTCCGGTGTGAGTGAATACAAAGAGAAGGACCAGGGAGAGTAGTAGTGAAAAATATGTATGTGAGTTGCAATACATTTTTTCATAAGACTTTCGTTATGGGGTTGAGTGTGAGAGTGTGTGAGGATGAAAGTGAAGGTGTATGTATGTATATATATATATATAGAGAGAGAGAGAGAGAGAGTTAGGAGGTTGCGTTTAAATGGTGCCGATGATGTGGGATAACAAGCTTGATGATTGGATTTCCACGTCGTTCTTAAAACGATGTTGCTGCTCTGAGAGAGAGAGAGAGAGAGATGCAAGTGATGAGCGAGTGAGTACCACACGCAATAGAAGATATATATATATATATGTATGTAATGCATATAAAGAGAATTTTTGCGTATAATTTTTATACAAAAAGGATGTGGCATTTTATAGTCCTTTCCTGTTAAATTAGAACATCCACCATTTTGACCCGTAAGAGAGCGAAGATCTCCATTTCATGAGGATCCCGACCCACTTAGTGAGAGTCAAATGCCCAGTTTTAGGCCGAACTTAAATTGCTTTGACCACGTTGTAATTTGGTTAGGGAGAGTTTGCTATCCGGTAGACGATTTTAATGAAGAAAAAGGCTAAGGTTAGAGGACATGAAGTCCAAACTATAGTTATAAGGGTAATCAAGAGACATCCAAAATATGTTCATATGTATATATTTATACGTCTGTTACATTAGATTTCCACATTTAATTAATGCATCTCTCTCTGTCTCTCTCTAAGTCTCTGATCATTAAGTTTGTAAAATAAAAAAAATCTCCATTAGATTTTCACAATTTTTTTTTTTTTGGATCAAAATCGGGTTTACTACTTATTCCTACTGAAATAAGAGGATATGTCTTGTATGGAAAATGCTATTCTTCCAAAATTTTTGTACAGAATTCTACACCAAAATAATGTAACTATGTCAATTTTGTAATAAACAAGCATCTTGGTGGATTCTTTATTTTAAAGTGATAGGCTCACAACTTACTCACATCATTCTGATAATAAATTTTTTATGAATTTTTTAGTTGTATAGCATTACCCGTCTTGTATATATTATGATGAACCTAAAGTCTATTGGGGAAACTAAGAACAGCTAAACTTAGAAAAAGAAGTCATAATGATAGCTCTGAGCCTCTCCGGGTAAGAGAAGATGTCTCTTGTTCATATAGAAAATTAGAATCAAATTGCTATCAGCAGGAGGAATTTCACCCATATACTTTAACCTGTCCTTGGCCTATGGAGTATAGCATTTATATATAACATACCAATCTAAACTAAGGCCTCTGGATATAGCATTTGAAAGCTCATGTGTAGCATCATTCCTTGATCAATTAGTTTATTTATGATTCTCAGAAACTTGGTTTGTTGTTACTTTCTTTATTATACCAAAAAGTCGAAAGCAAGCAGCTAAAACACACACACACTCTCTCTCTCTCTCTCTCTCTCTCTCTCTCTCTCTCCTATATTTTCCATAAATGGTGAGACACTGAGACTTGAGCTTTTGTCTTCTTTCTAACTTTCATAGCACTGGCATTATGCTTTGTAATTAATCTGCATTATTGAGTGCTAATATGTATATTCTTGGTCCGTCTCTAATATATATATTCGATAAAAGAGAAAAATGAAAAGAAAACTTTGTATTATAAGCTTGCATGTTTTGTCTGTAGGCTAGCCAAATATCATGGGCTTGCAAAGAGCATTGAGTGTGTGGTAGATGACAGGTAAGGTTGTATCTGTCTACATCTATGCCCATATATTTATATAGGTACCTTAGTGGTTGGAAGGGTCCTTGAAATTAGAGACTGAGTTCAATATGTCCAAAAACATTCTTTGATCAGTTTTAAGAGAATTCAATCCCAACCCAAGATTTCATCCCTTCTAATTATCATTTAATCATGTCTCAAAGTGCCTTTATCAGTTTATCCCGAGGGCAAGGATAAGAATTTCCTATAGTATGAGTTGAAAGGGCTCCTAAAGTTCTTGTAAATGGCAGCATATCAAGCGATCACGTGTTAAAAGTATTAAAAACTCACATGTGATGTTATTTCTTCAACTATTCTATATCCGTTAACGTTAATTGCAAAGTTTACGCTTCTATTTTTTATTAAGGGGCAATTATACTTTATTCCACTTGTGATTCGAGGAAAAATCAGATAATTTTCATGTGATTTAAAAATGAACACATAACCCCATTATGATTTGGACTTATTTGCAAAGTTGATGGAATTATGATAAATTTTGTGAAATAAAAAAAATATTTTTGCAAAGGACAATCGCTTATTTTGATATGAAAGAATAAAATCGTCTCTTTGATATTCTATTTTAAAGAGATAAAATGACGAAAATATCCCTGTGATAGAATCTCCGTTCACTAAAACAATTTTTATTTACTTTGTAAATAAATCCAAACCACATAGAGATTATATATTCACTTTTAAACCACATGATACAAAATAGTAAAGTGCAATTATTCCTTTTAATAACTCTTTATACTTGAATAATGTTCACATACCCGGACAAAAGGAAATTCCTGCTACTTGGTGTATTCCAAATCTTTATTTCAAGAGCAGAAAAATAAAATATTTTAAATGGTGCCAAGGACAAACATTCAAACCTTTATTCCTTAATACTATTTTGCTAACCTATCATTAGCTGTATTATAATAACATGGTGCGCTCCAGTTAGCAGTTAACTCACGCCAAGATATTGAAGTCTCAACTACTTCAATTATGGAGTGAACAATTGCATTAAAGATAAGTAATCCTTTTTGCTTGAATGAAGTAGAAGGGAATCTCAAACGGGAAATGCAACAAAACTTTTGTAATTATTAATCTGCAATATATCCATAAACAAACAAATTATTAAAAACACCATTAGGACGGCAATTGAAAATTATAACATGTCAAAACCCTACTGCACTTTTCTGTTAGTATGCATAACAAATACAAATATAGAGAAGATCACATGGACTTCACTGCAAAAAATAGCATTGTTTATCATCATTTGTGCAGTTATATATACATATATATACACACGCATACATATACTTACATATATTACATATCATTAAGGTGAGTCTTGGTGAGGTAAGGTTGCTTTGTTGCGACCTGGGTCACGGGTGATAAGATTACGAATAACTGATTTCCCAAATAGGTGCATGACTCATACCATCCCTCTCAGCAACATCTTCCAGTGTGTGCACCTAACAAATACATAAATCAAGGAAACCCTTCTCTCAAGCAGAGATATTGAAAGGACGGAGAAGGAGGCACATGGTAGAAAAAAAAATTTAAGGGAAGACATTGAGATCCAAAAAAGACCAAAACCTTTGATTTTACCTTGGTTGTATGGTAAGTAATGTATGGGTTAATGAACAAAAGAAAACACTGCACAATGAATAGCATAGAGGAAGTCCATAAAAAGAACTATTATATGATTCAATAATTCATTGCATATATAAACATATGATAAACCATTTTGAGGAGTTGGAAACTTGCATGGCTATGGATGTTGGTGCATCTGGCTATCATGTTGCATCATCTTCTCCTAACTACCATACAGACAAATTGATAGCAAACTTCCTCCTTCACAAACCAACCCTAAAGAGAATTGGACTTGGGCCATCTTCTATTATAGCTTCTGCATATTCCCATCTCGCACCCCAAAGTAGAATAGTTATTAATACCACAGTGTACTGGCCGGTACAAGTTGATACATACCATAGTAAATAAAAAACAATAATAAAAAGTGTGAGTTCAGTACTAGTTAAATTAAGTATCAGTCAATACCAATCAATAATAAGTGGTATTAGTCAGTACAGAATAGTTATGGATTTTGTATAAATATTAATTAGAATTTGTGTTGAATATATACTAAATAATTAATATGTCTTTTGAATATTTTTAAATATTGAGTTCGGATATGTCAAAGACCGGGTTGGTGTTTGTTGTGCTCATCATAAAATAACAATAGCCGAATTCTTTGTTCCTAGCTAGTTGCATGTCCTGTTGAACTAACATAACAAACATGTGATGCATGATGATTGGTAGTTATTTGGCGTGCATGCATGGACAGCCTAATGTGACCATGACATTTAACACACACACAGAGGTTTTGTTGGAGATGTGGCCGAACAGGTCCCAAAAACTGGCCTAACAGGATTTCGTACAGGATTGAGGACCCACAAAACCGAGAGAGAGAGAGAGAGAGGTTTTGTTGGAGATGTGGCCAAACAGGGCCCAGAAACTGGCCTAACTCGATTTTCGTAAAGAATTGAGGACCCACATACCCTATCAATTTGAAGAGTTGTGTGTGACAAATTTTAGATGAGAATGAATTGAATGAAACCCATCAAAAATATAATCCAATACAAAGCACAGACGAGATCAATCTCTGCGGATAATAGCATTGCTTTAAGCTACAACAGTAGCATGGGGCAGATGCTGATTGGATAGAACATTCTTATCCTTAAAAACACCAATCACTTACGCAAGGAGATAGATAGCCTTGCCAGCTCAACGAAGTGTATGAACTTCTTTTGAAGCCCCCTCCTTATCCTTTCCATTTCCTAGTCCTTAATTTGAAAACCACAATTTAGATAATCAGAGATTCATCTGAAGTCTTGACTGATGTTAGCTGGCTAGTTGTGTACATTCGATAATCTTAAAAACCCAACTTATGATGAGACTTTTGATACCATTATGCATCGTACACTTGATTTCTGGTGGGATAACAAAAGCAGCAAAGCTAGTTAGCTACAGCGTTTTATTGGTCAAGATTTACAAGGACCAACTCCATTACCAATAATTATCGGAGTAGGTTTGCTTTTGTATCACTTTGTCATTGGCTGGCAGTGACGGAGCCAGAAAATTAATATAGGGGGGCAACTATTAATCACAATCAAAAAAAAATTTTCTTTTTCAATCAATATTAGGACATTTTATGGTATATGTATATAACGTATATTAACTTTCATTGATATAAAAATTGGTCTTTAAAGTAAAATAACTATTTAAAAAGGACATTTATAAATTTTCAGAATAGAAAACTGAAAAATATTTCTAAAACTATTGGTAAAAATATAATTTTTTTAAAATTTGAGGGGGCAAATTGAAAATTATTTCTAATTGACTTCTTAAAATTTGAGGGGTAAATGAAAAATTATTTCTAAAATATAGGCTAAAATAGGATTTTTCAAAATCTTAAAGGGGCATTTTGAAAATTTTAAGGGGTAAAACAGAAAAATATTTTTAAAATTAGTGTAAAATTAAAACTTTTAAAAGTTGGGGGGGGGGGGGGGGGCGCAATTGCCTTCTCTGGGCATGAACTGCCTCCTCCCCTAATGGCTGGCCAATCTGAGGGAGAGAGATTACGGGTTCTCTGTCTGACTCCTTGAGCTTCATGAAGGAAATAAAGCTTAAAATGCTGAACTATATATTCTTGCACAGATCACTCTGAGAAATACTTGAGTTGCTTTTAAAGCAACTGAATCAATAATATTTTGTTGTGTTAATGTTATGTTTGAATCTAGAATTTGTTAGATAAAAGAAAAATTAAACAAGAATGAAATAAATGATTTTTTTTTTTTTGGCTACGAGTCCTGCCAGTGCCAATCCCCCCAAACCAAAAGGCTCCGGTTTCTTCAATTGCCCAACCACTTCGGCCGGAGAGGACAGCCTAAATGGTACTGGTTCATTCTTTTAGAGCAACTCCAACAAGCTAGCTAAACATATCCTATTAGCTATTACACATAGTCAGGATTCTCTTTTGTTTTTGCTCCAACAAGCTTTCTATCCTGCTCGCTATTTTAGCCAACTCAATTTTCACTCGCTAAATGTAGCGAGCGAAAACGAGCTCGCTATTGACAACAGTAAATTACACATGACATTTTCCCTCCATCCTTCACAATTCCGTTGGTAGAACGAGGGCATAAATCTAATCTGAAGCAAAAAACATAGCATTTCGTTTTGCAAAACTAGGGCACAGATCTGATCAAGGTATGAAGCTCTTACTCTTTCTTTTCTCACTGCCAAAAAGCTCCCTCTCCTCTCACTCCCTCCTTTCGTTTTCCCCCTTGCTCTGTTTATTTGTGAATTGAGTCCTTGCATACACATGTTTGTTTGTGAACTAATCATGTGAGGTATTGAATTTTAATGCTTTACTAATTCCTTGATTACACGTTTGTTTGTGAACTGATGATCATGCCTTATTTGTGAACTGATCATGTGATTACTAGCTTTTAGTGCTTTAGTAATCATGTGAGGCATTGAAATTTTGTTTTTGTATAGGAACATTTTCTTTTCAAGTGTTTTTTTTTCTTCAGAGCAACGAACAAAATTTTCATTTGTTTTCACCGAAATAATTGAAACGTTTTCGATTCCTAAGGGACCGAAACGAAACACTAGTAAAATAATGAAATACTATTATTACAATCAAAACACAATGAAACATAGAAAAATGTACCAAAACACAATGTTATATACCTAAACAATAAGTTATATTAATTTGAATTTAAAATTTTTATAAAAGGTGTACAATTTTTATACAAAAGATTGTATTTTACTATTTTAATATTTCTCACTTTTAAAATGTTTTCGAAACGCTTCCGTCTCTAAGTCAACCGAAAAGACTCCTCGAAACAAAATTTTGATCATTGCTTCAGAGATACCAAATAACAAATGACTTATTTGTGAAATAAACCATTTCAGCTCTAGATCAAGCATACTCATTTCTGAAGAAAAGCCATCTATATGCAGGAGTCTTTAAAAATAAATTTCAAATAATATCTTCAGATGGAACCATGCCATGCAGAGATGAAAACTAGTCTAAATTTTTTGAAAGACGGTAATCTGAATAAAACAAATGTGAATAATCTGTTGATTTTGGTCTATTGGTTGGAGTGATCGATTATTGAAAAGGCGTTACCGATGGAGAACCATGTGTCAATTTCCGGTGATTGATTATTGAAAGGGCATTTTGGATCAATGCACTTGGACATGGGAGCTTTTGAGAGAATATAGCCGTTATGACTTTTGAGAGAATATAACTTTTGAAACAATATAACTATTATAACCATTGAACAATTTAATCATTTTCACTTTATAAGTACATGACACTTTTACTTAAAAAATATGAGCGTTAAAAATATTTGATTTTTGTATTTTTTTTTAATGATGTGACATGTTCCATCATTAATATTTTATTATGACAATAATAACATCATCCTGTCATGTCACCATAATAATAATGACATAACATGTCACATAATTTTTTTTATTAAATGTAATATAATTAGTTGAAATAGGTAGTAAAGATAAAGAGTAGGATTCGTTTAGTAACTCTATCAGTTTTTATTTTTTGCTTTGTGTTTTTGTTATGTATTTTTACTGTGTATTTTTTGTGACTTAATGATGAGCGTTTATAGGTTATCGTTGTACCAATAATACTATACTAATATTTTGATAAGAAAAAATACACCTATTTTAGTGTTTTTAGTTTCCTTTTTCTAAATTTCGTAAAAAACTAAAAAAAAAAATTTAAACAAACGGCGTTCAAAAAAAACAAAAAACAAGAACAAAAATCGTGATCAAACGAGGCCTAAATTGCCATCTATAAGTGACTCATTAAAATAGAAAATATAATATTTTATTATATTTTGACTTTTCAAAAGAGCTAGTAGTGTTGAAATTACTCGGAACCAAAAATAAAAAAATGAAATTCTTTGGGAAATATCAATTCACTAGTTGTCGTCTCATTTTTTAAGCCCAATCATACACAAGCATAAATTTAGCTAGTCTCATTCCTTTTCTTTTTCCTTTTCCTTTTCCTTTTCCTTTCTCTTTCCTCAACAACTTCTAAAACCAAACAAAGCCTATATGTTTCAAACCCGTCATCCAAAATTCAGAAATGCTAGTTTGAGTTATAGGAGTGGCTGATCTGACCGCTAGATTATAGAAATCCAGTTTCATCCAGCCACCTGATTCAACACACAAGCCCTTCAAAGCCTTTTTATTCACGCCACAACTGATCAGATCACACGGAAAATTGATGTTCCCCTTGGTTTAATGACGAGTGCAACATGATTGCCAAGCCTATAATTCAGTATTGCTAGTATACCTCAAATATTTTCCATGTTTCCTTTTTGCTCCCGGACCTCAGCTTTTAGGGCTGTGATTGTAAAATAAGTTCGGTTCCCCTTTCTTTTCATGACATGGAACACCTTCTATGCAGGGCCCTTTGGACCCATCCCTGCCAAAAAAACCCAGGACCTTAGGGAGCTCCATCCCCGAGGCACTGAGTTAGTCAGGGATTCGAATCCTCATCAATTGCCAATTCGGAAGTCCCCCGTAGGACTGTAAAAAAAAAATCAAACTTGGCTCATGTTCAGCTTATTATATAAATAAGTTAAGTTTGAAAATATTTTAAGGCTTCAAAATTTTCTGAACTCGACTTAAACTTAACTCGATAAGATTATATGCTCGACTAAAGCTCGTTTGAGCTCGACTCAAACATATTTTAAAACTTGTTAAGATTATCAAACTAAATTTCAACAACCCACTACTCGGCTTAGCTCGGCTCGTTTATAGCTCTAGCCCCCAAAGGCAAGAAGATTGGTTCCATGGCAGCATCATGTTAGAATTCCACCATGTTGCACTTCATGATGTGGGGAGCTTTGCTAGGAACAGGAAATGATCAGAACATGGAAACACACTACACTGACTTCAATCCTTAGGGGCAACTCTTTGTGCTAATCATACTAGAAGTTTCATAATGTGCAAGGACAAGCTCAAGGAAACACAAATTTAAACTAATCTGTTTTATATAGATACAGAAGGGTAAGTATATACCTGCAAAGAAAACGAAGATGGAGAGAAATCAACAGCAGCATAAAGATGTCTCCTTTTATTAGTCACATACCTAAGTAGGATTATAACCGACTCATCTTCTTGACCGGTCCCATCTCCTTTGCCTTGGCCCTCAGCAGGTGCTTCTGCACCTTACCAGTAGCTGTCTTCGGCAATGGTCCAAACACTACTGATCTTGGAACCCAATACGCAGGCATCTTAGAGCGGCAGAACTTCATTATGTCTTCAGCCAAGCGCTCTTCATTGGATTTGTCTACCCCTGGCTTCCATGTCACGAAAGCACAAGGTGACTCTCCCCACCGCTCGTCTTGCCTTGCCACCACCGATGCCTCCAAAACTGCCGGGTGTGAGTATAGTGTATTTTCTATTTCCACACTGCTGATGTTTTCGCCTCCAGATATTATAATGTCCTTTGATCTGTCTTTGATTTCTATATACCCATCTGGATGCCTCACACCAAGGTCCTCTGAGTGAAACCAGCCGTTTGCGAAAGCCTCGGCATTTGCTTTAGGATTCTTCAAGTACCCCTTCATTACAGCATTACCCCGCATCACAATCTCCCCAACAGTAGTTCCATCAGCTGGTACCGGCATCATGTTCTTGGTGTTGACCACATCAAGGCCCTCCAAGGCAATATATCGGACGCCTTGGCGAGCATTAAGTCGGGCTTGAGTTTCCTGGGGGAGCTCGTCCCATTCAGGCTTCCATGCACACACCGTGGAGGGGCCATAGGTTTCTGAGAGGCCATAAGTATGGGTGACACGGAAGCCACGTTGGGACATTGCAGACAGAACAGAAGGGGGCGGGGCAGCACCGGCTGTCATTACATGGACAACACGAGGCAGGGGAAGGATGGTCTCATCTGGTGAAGCATTTACTATTGTATTGAGCACAACAGGTGCAGCACAGAAATGGGTCACCCCATGTTTGGCAATGGCTGAATAAACTGCCTTTGATGAGACCTGTAAAAATGTAATGAGCAGGGCCAAGGAACATGAATATGTGAAGTGAGCTAAAGAGGAAGTTCAATTGAATAAATGATAGCCCGTGAAATAGCCTAAACTACAGCATCTAAGAAAGTTTGAAGTGCCCTTAAGCCCAATGTCCAACGTCAAGAAGGGTGGAAGGAAACCCGTGACAAATAGAGCCAATACTGTATCATAGGCACACTTCCACTCCAAGTAGCAAACAGTATTGCCCTATAACTAAAAATAAATTTAAGAAAAAGAGTTATATCTTACTTGTCAGACCTACAAAAGCAACAAATTCAGCTCTATCTGCATGCACTAGTTAGATGTTGGCCTAACACCATTCATTTGCGATATCTTAAATATGCATTTGTCATGGTTAAGACTACAAGTTACACGTATTATTCAAGAGAAACACAAGTAAGTCCAATAGCATGGCATCTAAAATTGCATCAAGATCTTTACCTGTCGAAGGCATATGCTTGTCCCACAAACAGCTGCAAGTGTCCACGTGTAACACCAACCATTACAATGGAACATGGGTAGAGTCCATAGGTATACAGCTCCTTCGTTCATCCCCCATACTAGAGCAGCACTCAAAGACATGAGATATGCTCCTCGATGGTGCAACACCACCCCTTTAGGGCTGGCAGTTGTACCAGAAGTATATCCCAAAGTAATACTATGCCATTCATCCTGTGGTGGTTTCCAAGCAAAATCAGGGTCACCAGTTTCCAAGAACTTTTCATATTCCATTGCCCCTCTTCCTAAAGCATATTTGAGTGACTTTGGATCACAGCTTTCATCAGCTATGACTATCAGAAGTGGAGGCTTAAAACTGCCCTTACTTTTCTCTTGCCAAATTTTCAAAGCTTCCTCTGCCAAGGGAAAAAACTCCTGATCCACCATTACAACAGCAGATGATGAATGTGCTAAAAGAAAAGCAACAGTTGATGCATTTAGCCGAATGTTGATGGGGTTTACAACAGCTCCAGCCATTGGAACACCAAAATGAGCTTCATAGATAGCTGGAATGTTTGGTGCAATTATTGCCACCTGCCAGCATACGTTACAAGTATAGAGTAAGTTCCAAAGTGCCAACAAGCTGAAACAAAATTACCAATTATTTCTTAGATGTTTCTACCCAAGAAGACAACGATTTTAATCTATGTTTGAGATAATCAAAAGAACTCAGGTGATTTGGTCATGAGTTTTATAGCTGGCCTAATATCGTCTCTATTTTGGGTCTATTTGAAATTACTAAAGTCGTTGGAAAATGGATGAAGAAACCAGCTGATAGACTACACAATCTCTCTCTCTCTCTCTCTCTCTCTCTCTCTCTCTCTCCAAATATGTCCAAATCAATTTACCTATGGATAGCCACTTCCTCCCAATACAGACATCTTGCAGGTATCATATCAGTTCTATGTGGTTGCCTAAGTGGCTTCATTGGAATACTTTTGAGTTTGTTTGGGAAGATTCTACTTTTGATGGCTTGTCTTGAAATATCAAGTGTGTTAGGTTTTCTCTAGTAAGTTGTGTTATTTCTTCTTTTTTCTTTTCTTTGCTACAATGTCTCAAGCCTTCGACGAACTATTCCCTTGAGCTTGTGTTGGGACCACTATCCACATGAACCTTGTACACTTCATGCATTCCCTAATTGATGGCCGGCCACAAGAGGGGATGAGAAGGGATTAAACTTGAGACCTTATGCAAAGCATTAGGTCAGCCGAAACTGGCCACCCCTTGTGCTCCGACCAGCTAATCACCCCGTGTAAGTTGTGTTATTTCGATTATGAATTATTGACTCCCTGATGTTTACTTGTGGTACTTGGAATAATAGTTGTAGCTTAACAAATTAACATGTCTCCCTGATTATGAATTGTTCTCTCAATGGAGCTCCAATTAACATGACTCATGGTAATATAAAACCATCATAATACCACAGTGTTGTCAATAGATTATCATAAGGGGTAAACAAATGATAAGAAACCAGTAATATCAATCAAGTGAACCGCATAATATTCCAGCAGAAACAGAAAGAGATTCATAAAGTTAAAATTGTAACTGTAGCATAAACCCTATCTAGCGAACTTAGCAACATTCAGGCAAACACATTATGGACTCCATTATGGCCTTTTCTAGCCAACATCCAATTACAGAATGGCTTGTGTAAATTCAAAATGAATTGGGTTACATGTACAAATTAGGCTGTTGAGTTTCAAACACTTAAATAGTGCATCTTTTATGGATAAGCAGCCCAACTCAGCCAAGATTTCCTAGCTTTAACTTAAGAAGCACAGATATAGATATGGATACGGATACAGACACGGATACGGCAGGGACACAACAAAAAAAATATTTTTATGCATTTTTATTTGTTATGTATGTGAACGTAAAATTCATAATCACCAAAAATAAGATGAAAACAACTAAATAAGTTCACAATTATAATATAACAACTAACAAGTTAAGAATTTGAAGAATTAAATTTGGGTGTTTTATGTATAGGTGTTTCAAAGTTATGAAATTTATAAATTAGACTCTATTTAATACTTTTAATAATAACATTATAACCTCATCATGTTCCAAAATGTGCACAATTAATGGACACGGGTGTTCCTAATGTGTCTGAGAAGTGTCCACTAAAAAAAATATTGATAAAAATATTGAGCACACCACTAGACGTGTCTAACACGTGTCTCGACGTATCCGAGGAATATATGTGTCTGATATGAATATAACACCTTAAACTAAGTGTTCGTACTTACTAAGATGAAACCTTTATTGGCTCACTACAACTCTGTGATGCTGAGCTTAAGTCAACTAGACAAACAATATTGCATTGGTGGTTTTCAAATATATTTATTGTACATTATTTTCGTTCCCAATAAAAATAGGCATTGGTATGTGGGAGGAGCCAATACTTAACTCTTAGCCACCCTCAAAGATCGGCTTTTGCAATCAATGATAGAATTATTTATACGCCTAACATGTGCTCACCCAACATATTTTATACATATTGTTCTTTAACTGCACCAGATCCCAGTGGAGTCAATACTTAGCCACCCCCAAAGTCAGATTTGCAATCAATAATAAATTAATATGCTAAATGCTTAACTTACATATTTTATACATATTGCTCTATAAGTACATCAGCCCAAACATCCCAAAAAGCAGTACCAGATCCATCTTAAAGACATGAACATATACACAACCATAGCCTATATAACTTACATAGACTCACATACACATGTATATAAGCTATATGCATATAATTTGATCAAATTTGACACTAGATGAGCAACATAATCCACTCCACTACTAATTATACATTTCATCCAAACTCCACGAAATTGCAGGCTTAGCAATTCAGTACTGAAAAAGTGGACAGATTCATATGAATACCGGAGTTCAAGATGTCAAATTTCATCCTAACGCATAACTTCGTTCGGCTGTCCATAAATAGAAGGCAAGAAAATCAGTATCTCAAATCCTTAAATTTTCACTACAGAAGAACAAAAAGAACACTCGAGTGCGACTTATTCAAATATGTGGATTAATTGAGCTCAGTTATTCATTTTCCGGCCTTTCCTTTTCTTCCCAAATTTTCACACCTTTTCTCAGTAACCAAACGGAGGCTAAAACGGGAGAATTCAAGTTGAGAGGTGATAAAATTACCGTACTACCGAAGCTAATGGAGCGCTGGGAAAGAGCGGAGGCCAATCGACGGCAACGCTGGTAGGTCTGGAGCCAGGTGTACTGCAGAGATCCATGGACCACCGATTTGCGATTGGGATGCACCAGAGCTGCCCTTTCCAGAAACCACAACGGCGTCAGTGCTGTGTAGTTCGCTGCGTTCTTCGGCAAATCGTCTATGTCTCTCTCCACCACCATCTCTGCAACTACTCTCTTTCTCCTCCTCTCCTTTCTCTCTCTCTCTCTCTCTCTCTAGATAGCAGTCTTAGTGGTGCACTATATATACTAATATACGTATATATACACGACTCTCGTGGCCTGTATGAATGCGTTGTTCTAGACGCCACCTCAGACTCGGGAGATCTATCCGGGGATGAAATTTTCCTTCAAAAAAATAAAACTTTCTTTAGAAAAGAAAAAAGAGCTTATGTCGTATTTGAAAACCTATATTGCTAGAGTAATGCAGGAGGAATCATTTTTTTCCCATTTTCGTTACCAATAGGGACAAGGTTCTGGGATTTTCATACTATTCCGTAAGTGTGAAAATCACTTATTTTTATTTATCTACGATAAAAATGTAATTAAAAACAAAATAGCAGTAGTATTTTTACAATGAATATTGTCCACAAAAAGTTAGACAAATGTACTTTTTCTTTTCTAGTTAAGATAGGCAAATGCATTTTGGAATTTGATTTCAACAAAATGTTTTTAAGAAAATTCAATTTTTTAAGGTTCTAAAATTTTGATATTCTGCTTATATAGTTTTGTTTTCAAAAATTATTTTGTACAGAATTAGTCGAATGAGACCTTTTTTTTTTTTTTAACAGAAGAGTAGTAGGATTTTATTAACAATAAACCAATGATCAATCGGTCAACAGGGCTAACAAATCCGGGCATGCACCATAGGAAAAATTGTACACCTCATGTGTCATGTTCAACAAAACAAGGCTAGCAAGTCCGGGCACCATAGGAAAAATTGCACATCTCATGTGTCATGTTCAACAACAGAAATAACAATTTAGCATATTCGTGTGCTGCTATATTTCCTACACGACGAACGAATAAGAAATCACACTGACTGAACATAGTACTTAACCTTTAGCAGCCCTATAGAATAGTAGCAATATCTAGAGGAAAATCTTCATGTCTTTGCAATGGCAAAACAACAGCCGCTGCATGGCTCTCTACCTGAATATTGCAAAATTTTCTTTGTAAAGCCGCAAACAAGGTAATGCGAATACTCGATGCTTCAGCAACTCGTGGTGACGAAATTCCTTTAATTTTCTGCACACTAACACCTACCAATTGGCTATCAGCATTTCTGGCCGCGACCCCAATACCTGCCATACAACCATCGGAGTCACAAGCTGCATCAACATTTAATTTTATAAAGCCGTTGAGGTCTCTTCCATTGTTGAGCGTTTGGGTTAATTTCACATGTGACGTTTTTGGCAAATGAAGTTGTTAAATTGGCAATAAAGAACTTATGAAAAGCAGCAAACCACCCATCGAGCAATCAAACCTGCATCCCACTTCAAGGATTTGAAAACCCAATCACTAGATTCCCCGTGATACCTTTGGAATGGCTGTTTACACTTTCGCACAAAATTGGCCAATTCATATGCTGTTTTAACAGAAAATTGCCCATTAACAGAGAAATTGACCAGAGTTTACACTCAAAATCATAGGATGTATTATGTTTCATGAGATAATTGTAGTATTAGATCAGAATTTTAGTCTATACCGGCAACATAATATCAGACTAGGGAAGACAAAATTAGAGATTGATAGAAAATCAAGGATATCTACTTAGTAAACAATTGGATAGAACTTTGTGCGTAGATAGAAAACTTAATTTGTTTGTTTATTATAATAAGAATTGGTGAGGCAATAAGACTTTACACGTAAATAGAGAATTTTATTAGATTATCATAAAGATTGGTAAGCCAATTTGTATTGTTCCAGATTTTAAAAATGCAATTGAATAAGATATAACAAATGCATAGAAATAAAATGTAAAATTAATCAATTTGCATAATATTTAAAGCAAAAAATATAGTTGAAAAAGATTGCCATAAACATTAAGTAAACAACCAAACATATAGATATAAATTATTGAAATATAGTCGAAATTAGATTTCTACGAATATTAGCAACTAAGCAAACACATACTATTTATCAAATTTCAGCTCATCTTTGTAGTAAAATCACTCTATATCATCAGCTGCCATTATTAGTTATGTGTTCGTTTAATCGTCCTATGTTGCTGTCTACCACAAGTATTTGAATATTTTAATGTCTCTTGTTTCGTCGAACGTATGAAAAATTTTCCTGTAGAAGGATTGAAATTTGATATTTGAGAGCTGGACTTGTCTGACTATAATCCAAGGCTCTATTGATCAAGAATTACCAGTCAGCCAAAAAGGATTACAAGTCTAGCCAGCTTTTTAATTCTACTGTTATACAGGAAGCTGTTAATCGCAATGCTGAATTTACATACTCAGATATTAAAAAGAAAAAAGTCCCGATCCCACGAGAAGCATGCACATGTTCTCACGAGATCGGGACTCAAAAACATTTAGCCTACAAAATTTCATTAACTACGCTTTTGAAAATGGACCGAATCGGTTTGCGGCCGCCGAAATTTGTTACAGCACGTTTGGAGCGTGGGGAAGGGAAGGAAATAGAAAATGAGAGAAAAATAAATTTTTTTCTTTGTTTAATTTTGTAAAAAAAAAAAGAAAAGAAAAGAAAGTAGAAGAAAAAAATTAATTTAAAATTTTTCCTCTTCTTTCTCTTTCATTTCCCTTACTTTTTTTCCTTTCCTTCTTTTTTACGTAGGATCAAACATGAAAATTATAGTAAGCAATGGTTTTTCCTTTCCTTCTCTTCCTTTCATCAATTTCCAAACAGGCTGTTAATCACCGAGGCAGTGTCCGACATTAATGCCAGATTTAGGGATGGTAATTGAATTCGAAAATCTGAACTCTGCTTCACCTAGCCCCTAATGCCCCTGATAGGAAGGGTTTAAAGTATGAATCAACAAGTTAGGGGCAAAGTATGAGAAAAAAAATATAACTCGATACGGATTTAGGACAAAGTTGGGTTTAAGTCATCCCACCCCCAATACATCCCTATTATACTATAAAATCCCTGAATATTTATATTTTATTTATTTATACAGCATATCCTTTATTTCTTAGTATATAAATAAATATTAGGGTTCTAATATTACTCCTTATTCTCGAGTTTTAAGTTCTTTCTTTCTTAACTTTTTTATTGTATTAGAGTAAAGATAATTTGCATTATTTTTTATTTTTAAAGATTTATTTTTATTTTAAAATTTATACTCGTAAACCCGTTTTAACTCAAACCTTGATTAATTTAAGTGGGACGAGGCTTGATAATGTAATTTTTTTAATAAGACAAGTTTAGAATTTAATTTTGACTTAATAAAAAATTTTATTTGTGTACCCTCTCGCCTAATGTTCATTCCTAGACAGGAAGGGGACAAAAGGGTTCAACCCCATCACAAATTTAGGACAAAGTGTGAGGTAAAAAAATTTTATTAGGGTCAAGTCAAAATTTATTGCAACCCATACCAAACGCGTGCTTTGCTATTCCTAGCCGTATTGTCGCTACTTGAGGCGGTGTAAGTGTTCAAAATCAATTCGGCCTTTGCATCGTTTTGATTGGGCAATCCAGGGCCTAGGACATCGACAGAATAAGGACTATACACAAAAGAGTAAATTTCGACGGTCAAATGTGTCGGAGTAAAAAACGTAACTGACTCTCTTACGTCAAGCTTACGCCATTGGCGGACACGAGAAAATTTTCAGTTACCGCTTGCCTTTTTCTCTTTTGGGTCTTGAGCTACTGCATGACCTGATGGATTCTGTTTGTCCCTGTGATGGGACAGTAAAACGAGCAAAGCTAACCGAGTTTAATTCGTGTTTAATTTGTTAAAATTTTGTTAAAAATTATTATATAAATAAATTAAATTTGAATGTATTTTAAAATTTAAAAATTTTTTAAGCACAATTTGAGTTCGGTTCAATAAAATTATAAAAAAAATTAAATTATTCGAGCTCGTCTCGATTAAATCGCGTTTGAGCTCAATTTAAAAATTAAATAAATTAAATTTAAACATAATTTAAAATTCTTTAAAATTATCAAACTAAACTTAAAAATTCACTATTTCAATTTAGGTCGGCTCGTTTACAGCCTTATGTGTGATTACTTGAAATCAAATAGTTTTGTCAAGCCTTATGTGTGATTACTTGAAATGAAATAGCTTTGTCGAGCTAAGTTTTGAAGAATGTCAAAAGTTCAAATGGGCCTGTCCTCGGCCCAATCAAATTAAATAGAAATTTTGCAGCATGCACCGATCTTATGTCCTTCCCTACATAATTTTATAAATTAAGAACATAGATGGCGAGGGATATGTTATTCAGGCTGAATAAGCTACCCCATTTCCCCTTTTACTAATATAAACACAGGATAAGTAGATCCGAATGATGGCTAATCCAATCCCTCCTCCTCCATATCCCAAAACAAAGTGGTATTTAGAAAATAAACTTTGTAGAGTCCCAACTTTGAACACGTACGGTAGTGAATAAACAAACCAAGAAATGGTTTATTCAAGGTTGACTTAAAACTTTTTATTTTTTTATACTTCGGAAGATACTTGAAAACTTAACAAGTGCCAAAATATGATTAACTTATTTATATTTTAAGTCAATTTCAAATGTGCTTCAATTTAATGAAATTGGAGTAGCTTAGTTTTTATATAATCATAGAGTACAAAAATATTATCTAGTTGGGTTTGAGGCAATCGTAAAAAAATTAATGAGCTTCAAAGAGAGTGCAAGCTTTTGCTTCTTTACATAGTGAGAAAATTTTAAATAAATTTTTAGCGAACTAAAAATGAGTTGAACTCGAACTTAATTTATTTTAAAGCCCTATGAGTAACTGCTTTGTCAATATCCATTTCAACACGTAAAAATAAAACTATCCAAACCTTTTGTTAGTAATGGTATACTAAGCGATGAAATTCAAAAACTACTCCGTATATATATATTTTTGATACATTGGAGAGTCAAAACACTGGAGAAGGAGAGTGTGTCGAACCCATTATCTCAATTATGGATAGAGGTGTCATTATCACTAGGTTAGCCCTTTTACTCTTACTCTTATATTTCGTAAGTCTTTAATCATTAATCTAAAATTGTAATTAACTACTATATAGTATTAGGAATTCTTAATTATTCAAAATATTCATGAAAAGGAACATGAACTTGTGTTTTTAAATTTCTCAAGACATATCCATTTATTTATTTTTTTTGTAATAAAACAATTTTCTTAACAATTCCCAAACTAGTTGTGATTGTTTTTTCCCAAATTTTCTCTATCGAATTACTTCCATTTCAATTAAGAGTTGAAAATTTGAATTTGTCATTATGCTTGTGCCTTGGGCCTTGGTTATTAAGCCTACTAATACTCATACAGATAAATGAATGAATTATTTCATCAAATTTTATTTTATTTTATTTTTGTGAAATCTATCATCAAGTGACTATATGAAATAAATTCTGCAACTAGCATTCATTTATTGCCGTGTGAACACTGACCCACGTGCACCTTTTATTTCGAGCCCTTAGACTGGCAGGAATCAGAAAGAGAAAATATTCAATAGAACAGTGATGCATCATGATTTTATTGATGTGATATTATAAGCCAATTAAAATAGATTCATATGAGCATGATAAATTTTTCATCAACTAATATAATACCAAATTTAGGTAGTTTAGAGAAAATGTCTGAACAAACTACATGATTTTAACTGGTTTGTTTAAATATTTACTGCTGTAACATGATTTTATTGGTCGTCACCACCACTTAATTACATAATATGATATCACGGTTACACTAGATATATTCTCGAGATGAGAGGTAACATTATCTTCCTTCTGTAAAGTCAGCATCTCAGCACATATATGAGCTGAAGGGTCCTCCAATTTCATGGCCCATATTTCTTCACTTGTTTAAGGGAGGATGCACCACACAAGAAAGTCTAAGCAAGTAACTGTCAAGCTTATCAAGATCACATCAAATTGGGACCCACTTGGAAAGTGTTTTTCCCTTTTCTCTTTTTTTTCTTTTATTCCTTTTTTATTTAATTTTTCTTTTGTAAGGTGTAAATCAAAGTTTTTATGGGTAGAATAGAGGAACCATTAAATAGTTTAATGAAAAGTGCTATTTTTTTTTATTTATATAAAAAAATTTATCAAAATAATGTGATAGTAACATCATTATAATTAAGAGCCATCATAATAGGTGTTTTGGTAGAAAGTAAATGATTCTTATCCAACCACATCATTATGGTAATAAATTATGTATAAATTTTTCTATTTGTATAACATTACCCTTAAAAAATATTTTAAAAAATGGAATTTGAATCGTAAAGTAAAATTTATTGCGAAATTTATACTAAAATATAAATTTATCATATTTAGAAACTGTCTATCTCATATTTAATAGCCCAAACAACATGACAAATTGTCATATAGATTTAATTATTGCACTAATTCTTTAATAATTTTGATTAAATTTAAATTTAATTATCTTATTATTTATTATCAATTTTGATTGGAGTATATAACATAAGTAATTGAATCATATGAACAAAAAAAAGCTTTATATGTTGGACATAAATTTGTCAATTCTGCTAATGTTGGTGAATGAAGATATGAATACATTAATTTCTCCTATTTGCTCAGAAATTCATAAATTCAAAATTGAACGTCCACCTAGCGAAAGAGAAACGTTTTCTTAGTGATTGTGTTTATTGGACTATGTATCATTGTCTTAATTAATAAGGCTGGTCCATTATCATATTTGTTTGACAAGTGTCAAATTCAAAGCAATTGTTGGGGACATCAGTACTGCAAGTCGCTCTTATGGATGAAAAGTCTATTTGAAGGCTGCCTTGGCTCCTCACTTGCAATTAGCTCCCAAAATTCACTAAATCAACAGTTAATCTGCAAGTATAATTGCTAATTTTATTTAAACACAAGGGTATCTCGTCTACTTAAGTATTCATAACTGTTTGGCTCTAGTGCTACACCATACAAAATATTGGTTTGAATTCCTGAAGTGTTAACACAATTAAAAAAATCATCCCTTTTAATTAGGTAGGATGGAGTGTCTTTCATTGCACCCAGTGGGGGATGTAAATGAGGGCGGGCAAGGGCCTAAAATTCTGAAAATTAAGCTGATATGCGTTTCTCTATTTATACTAAATTAGAGTCAGGGGTACAAGAGGGGATTGTGGACAAATGCTGAGGCTGTTAATGTAATCCATTATGTCACAATATGCTATAATTTTTAATATTTAGGTCCACCAATGATTGCACCAATATACATATACGATTGCATAATGATTTAAGATTATATTTCCAATGAGAGTAGAGGTCGAAATTAAGCGGGACAGGCAATGTTCAGGTTGAACTACACAAATAACAAAATTATTATGTGAGTGGGACGGGCCATGTTCAAAAATAAAGTAAAAATATTATTTTTAATATTTACAGGAGAGGGCTGCGAACAAATGCTGAGGCGGCTAATAGATGGAGATCATCAATTACGTCACAATATGCTATAATTTTTAATATTTGGGTCCGTCAATGATTGAACCAGCATATATATACAATGGCACGATTATTTAAGATTATATTTTCACTTAATGAGAGTAGAGGTGGACATTGAGCGGAATAGGCAATATTCAGGCTGAGCTAGACAAATAACAAAATTATTATTTGAGTGGTACGAGCCATGTTTAAAAATAAAATGAAAATATTAAACTAATGTACATTAAGCGAAACGGGCCATGTTAGAACCTAAAATTAAATCTCAAACTTATCTAGAATAAAAGATTAAATTTCCAAGCTGGCCATTTAATTTTAAAAAATTTAATAAAAAACAAAAATGATGTGTTAATTAAAATAGTTTTTGAGTTTTTTAATAGATTAAGAATTAAACATTAAAATATTGTAACTACAATGTTTAATAAATATTTTTTTTCCAAAAATAAAATTAAGTAACATAAAATATAAATACATTATTTAACAAATACTTTCGGCTGGGCTAGGCTTAGACTTTAAATAATTTCTTTTTGTTTTTGATGGGTAACTTTAGATAAAATTTTTAATCATGTCTATCAAGATGACCCAATCTTAAAAAATTCTCAAACGATGAGTAGACTTAGGGTTTATTTAGAAGTGCTGTTAGTTTTTATTTTTTTATTGTGTATAGGTGTGTATTTTTATTTTTTATTTTTTATGAGCTGATAATAATAATTGCAAGTTACCATTTTACTAATAGTACTATACTAATATTTTAAAAATAAAAAACACATTTATTTTAATATTTATTTTTATTTTTTATTTAAAAAAATAAAAAATAAAAACAAAATATATTTACCAAACGACCCTTAGCATACCATCAGGCTATAATGTCGCAAACAAGTATGCTGAGTCCGGTGATACATGACTAAGGTAAACTTAGATTTATCAGTCAAGTCAAAACACCTACAGCGCAGAACAATGGGTATTGATGTGATATGTCTGCTTTCTTCAGTTTGATATATTTGCTTTTCAGTTCTCACAAAATTAGGTTCACATGTGCCGACCACGGCGATCACCGTTGATCAACAACAAACGCAATGATATTTTTATTGTGTGGCTCTCTTTTGCCCACGACGTATACACACGATCATTTCCCAGAGCCTCCAAAATAAATTTGGTCTGGACATCACTGACCCAGTCCTGACCTACTAATTCATCGGTTCATAGTCCATTACATCTCTGCAATTGGAGAGACAGAGATCATAACGATTGGTACGTTTCTCTCTCTCTCTCTCTCTCTCTCTCTAATTATGTGTATATGCACTGCGTATTTAGTTTCGATAGCTTTCTCACAGTTGCTCTACTTAATCAATGTATTTTCGTCGATTTTTTTTATTTTTTTTTATGGTAGATTGGAGCTATTGGTGTTTGGAAGATCAGTCCAAGTGTTTTGAACTTTTGAGGTCTTCGCGAATGGAAAGTGTCGTACCAGGACGGCTTGCAGGGTGGGAAATTCATGGCTTCCGTACTATGGAAGGTAGGTAAAGGGAACTTTTTGTTTCTGTTGTCTTGTTTTGTTGTGGTATCTATAGATGTTTTGTGTTTCATGGTTTCAATCAGGTTGTGGACTGGTTATAGTGGTGGATGTTGTTGTTTTCTTTATTATTGTGATTAGATGGAAGTTTGAACTTGCTGAGTTATTGCTTTTGGGATATATTGTTGATTACGTTGCAGTGATTTTGAAACTTTGATCTTAGGGGAAATGAAATTGTAAATTGACTGGGTGTTGTATTTGAGAAAAATGTATTAGAAAGAGAAAGTAAATACTAGGGGTTTGCAAGGATGGTAATGTTACCGTAGTTGTCAATATTGTATCAGCCAACATACCGTTTTCGCTATTGGTCCGGTAGGTACCGGTACCAGTGCAATATTGAGTACTGTCTCGGATTTATCGTTATAAATATTATATATCTATAAAAAAAAATATATTTTTACAAAATATTTACTTATAAAATTTGACATTACTTCTAACAAATATTATTCAACTTTAAATTATTTTAACATAATATAAACATGTTATTCAATCCAAATAAAAATACTTAAAAGACTAAATTACACAAAAATTGGTGCGGCTCGGTAAATCCAGTATTGGTTCGTACCACTGGTATCGGCCGGTATTAACTGGTATTGGCCGGTACCTTGATCGGTACAAGACTCACATTCATTGGTAGCATTTCATGGCTGGTACGGTATGAGGTTGATAACTATGAATGGTACCAGAAGTTGGAAAAAAATCTTTGAGTTATGTTTAAATGTTACTATTAGATTATGCGATTGTGAGAGGCGGCAATGTTTTGTTCTTGTGATATTTGGCACTCATAGTGGAATGCAGTAGGTGGCGCTGTTAACTTACCATTTGATGTGCTTGAGAGGCAGGCTTTTTTGCTTTTGCTATATTTTTTTTTCTTCTTTTTGTTGGATAAGTAAATATTTTATAAATGGAAAAGAACCCTCCAAATGGAGGTGGAAGACTTGTACATATGTCGTTCACTTGCCATTGCTTGTTGCATTGTGAAGTCTTGGTATAGAAATCTCAAAACAAGGTGTAAGTCAGAGGGCAGCCTCTTTGGGTTAATTAAAACTTGAATTTAGGTGTACTATGGACCCAATTCACATCTCCTAGTACTCCAAATTTGAATGGACCTTTGCGGTTTGATAGCCCTCTTTTCTCTTTGGACTCTTATGTGTTTGGTGAAAATTTGAGGATGTTGGGATGTCTGAGTTGTAGGCTGAGAAAAACTTAAAATCAGCAATAACTGCATGTGAAGTTTTTAATTGAGAAACTAGACGAGATAATTACTTAATTTAAAAGCCAGATTACAGCTATGTGTTAGGCATAAAAACCAATGTTTCTAACATTTAGGTGCGGTATAATGTAGTTTGGATGACCCGTAAAAGGTGGGTTTATGTAACAAGGAAAGCCATCATAGTCCATGAGGTAATTGAACATTCTAGTATATAATAAAATGGAATGGAAAAATTGGATTCATGGCTGTCCTATATATAGGGTTGAGACTCCTAGGATCTTTTTCATTTCCTCCAGGTTTGCTTATTGGCTTGTGTTTTAATATATGGTTGATACTTATGCTCCCAATTACTTAAATTGGTAGTTGGTGATGTTACTAGGTTTTGACCTAGTATTTAAATGATTGGGTCTTTCCTTTGATACATGTTCACATGTCATGCTTATAGCTAATTATGGTTCCTCTTTCAATTGACAGATTTGGATGTTGGCAACATCATGGAGGAAGCGAAGGCAAGATGGTTGCGGCCAAATGAGATTAATGCAATACTATGTAACAGTAAATATTTCAGCATCAAAGTCAAGCCAGTGAACTTGCCAAAAAGTAATTACTGTTGATTGTAGCATGAATGCAATATACTACTTGTTAACATAATCTTTTCCCCCACCCAGCCGTCCAACAGTTACTTTTTATCTTTGGAGATTTATCATCCATATAAGCAAACACGTGCATGGTATCATTGCAGAAGTAGTCAATGTAATCTAAAATTAAAAGTTACTTTTTCTAACATTTAAGTAGCGCTAGCATAACTTGTCATCATATGCATCCGTATTGCCTATTTCCAAGAACATTCAGCTTAGTATACCCTTCAATATTCTCGGTATGTTTCTGATCTAAAAAATGGCTAGACTCATGCCAAATGAAGCTGGCAGATTTTTAGCCATAATGATGTAACTCAATTATATAGCTTATGGATTTATTTCAATTTGGACTTATTTGAGCCACTTCGTTAAGAGAAATTCATTGTTTTAGGTTAAGGTGGTAAGAATGCAACTGTTTACACCATCCTAATGAATATTGGTACAACTTCTTACCAACTTCAGTGTAGTTTGGAACCCTAATAAATTTTATGATATCACCTCTGTAATAAGACAGCTACGCTTCTTCTGCTTGTTTGCCTTTTAGGCGTTGTAGATGGGGATTGATGAGGTACTAATTTTAATGAGTGGCTGTTTTGTTCACAGAATGAACTAAAAAAAAAAAAAAGTGTACTTATATGGAATATGATTCCCTGTGTATTGTGAATATGGAAATTTCAATCCCCAAGTAATAAATGTAGGATGATCATTTCTGCCATATACTAATCAATTATAATGTAATATATGAGGTATTCAATTCCTCAACTGATGAAGACTGGTCTATCTGAGAAGATGAATTAGGAGGGTGAGAAAAATGTTTGCGCTTGCATAGTTTTTCCTTTACACTGTTAATTATTTTATTATTATCTGGAGGAAGTCATACTTGACCATCTTAAACGGGTCACATGGGTTGGGTGTTTTAAATCAAGAAGGTTGTAATGCGTTGCATTTTGTGCTGGATTATGTTTGAAGCTTGCAGCTTTTGAGGGATTGCATATGCATTCAAAAAACTTCCATAGCTCTTAAGGTTGCTTGATAGCAGAACATTGTTCTATCTAATCTTTTTTTTTTTTTTTTTGGGTGCAAATTAATAGGTGGTACAATTGTGTTGTTTGACCGTAAGATGCTCAGGAATTTTCGGAAAGATGGTCATAACTGGAAGAAAAAAAATGATGGGAAGACTGTCAAAGAAGCTCATGAACACTTAAAAGTAAGATTTCCAATTGGTAAAATTTTTAATTGGCATTTTAAAGCTCTATTTATTGATTAATGGTAGCAAAAGGAGCTGATGGTGTTCCTCCAGCATATATGTTGTCCATTAACAATTTTATTGACTTTTATTGATAAAATTTTGATCATTTGTATTTCGTACTGAAACATATGCATTCTGAACCCATAATATGGCCTTAAATAGAGTTGAGGGGCCAAGAAGGATTTGTGCTGCCAAGCTAAGTCATGTATATTTAGTTGAGTTCAGTTATGTGCAATGACTACTCTGTTAGTAGTCTTATTGACTTTCCAGATTGATGTTTGTCTGTGATGGTTGTTCTAATATAGATATATAATGACATTCTACATGAAATTGCTTGTAGTCTAATATAAAATTCTCTAGTCTTTTCCCAATGCATATCAGCAACCTATAGATGAAGGTAGGATGGGCATGAACCCATGTTAAAAGATTGATTGGCTCATGATACTTTTTTATAGTGGGAATTACAGGGCAAAAGTATGTTACAATTATGTCAGGAAAATGTAAGGGGACAAATGATGCAGTCAGGGATGGAAGCAGAAATTTTTTCTTGAGGGGGGTGGGTGCTAAAAGTATGAAGTCAATCGTCACTAAATAAAAATAATGAAAAATAACTTTTCCTACCAAGGATTCAAAAAATTTCCATCTCCTAGAATATGGAATAGAATTTTTTGTGCAGGAAAAACATAGCAGTTGGTATTTCTTCCTCATAAAAGATAGCAAAAACACCAATATGATTTGTTCTCATCTAGTTTGTTTTCAGTTTCTACAAAAAATATATATATATATATATATATAAAATGTTGAATAGTGGTTATTGTCATCGTCATTGGCAGTAGTAGCCACAATGTAGTGGATGGTGATGGTGGTGGTGATGATGATATATTCTTTTTTATCTGGTGCCTTGTTTTGGTGGGTAAGGTAGAGTTTCATTAGAGTCTGGAAAAAAAAAAAAAAAACCATACAGCTTATCCCACCTAAGTCTATCCCGTTTGTGTAAATAGATAACCTTAAATCCAATTAAAGGTACTAGTGAGGCAACTTCATTGGTACTGAAGAACAATGTTGGTCCATTCATCAAGGGAGTTGATACTGAACTAATTGCCTATGTTACTATTATTAGTTTGCTCCAGAAATTAGAGTCTTCATTGTCATGAAGAACAATGTTGGTTCATCATTTTTGCTTGGCATATTCATTTCTATTTTCTTTGCTGATGAACTAGTTCGTTAAATTTTCTACTATCTCCTCCCTGTAGTTGATCTTTTGTTTCTATGGGGAGCTGTCTGCCACTCCCATGGATTTATACTTTTTCCATCTTTAATGTCTTATTCATACCTTGGTTACTATTGGATATGTAATTACAACATTCAGGGTGTATTTATCCAATCAAAGAGATATAAGTTTCTCTCCCTGTTCCTCACATTTTTATTTATTCAAATGATTAATGTTATTCATTAAAGTAATCTGAG
This sequence comes from Euryodendron excelsum, assembly GCA_033060915.1. Classification (NCBI taxonomy): domain Eukaryota; kingdom Viridiplantae; phylum Streptophyta; class Magnoliopsida; order Ericales; family Pentaphylacaceae; genus Euryodendron; species Euryodendron excelsum. Next base: position 1,443,343 of record CM065387.1, on the reverse strand, counting down.
CTAAGTGTCTATTTCTGTTGAACTAACTTTGCATCACTAAAATTGCTGAATCACGCCTTTTTATTTCAAGTACAGGTCGGTAATGAAGAAAGGATCCATGTATACTATGCTCACGGGGAAGATAACCCAACCTTTGTTCGCAGATGTTACTGGCTACTTGACAAGTATGAAATGATTAAAGCTTATGTGGTTCTATGAATCACCCTGTCCTACTTGTTTCCTGTATTATCACTCTGACATAAAAGAAATTGGTTGCCTATGCTAAGTTTTGATATTTGTTAGTTGGAATTTTGTTTCAGGACGCTGGAACACATAGTCCTTGTTCATTATCGTGAAACTCAAGAGGTCCGTTTCTTATACCTCATTGAAACTCTCTCTGTACACACCTACCTCTGCACACATGCATATTTACTAGTTTAGTTTTCCAAATATTTTACTATTGTAAGTTTTGGAAACTAGTTAAAGAAGATTAAAGAAGTTCATAATCTACGTAATGAACGGACTGATCTCAACTCAAAGCATTGGCTTTACCAAACTTTTGATAGCTATAATAAATTCATCCCTAACCAGCATTAATAAATTTATATTATCTATTTCTGTGTATTTATGAGTTTAACTTTGCATAAAGTTTCTGAATGAGTCTTATCAAATCTTAAGACGGGATAACATTTCATTGGAGACTAGTTTTATGTAAGATGGCCTTTAAAAATCTCAGTTGAATTCTTCAAGACACACCTTCCAGTGGAGTTTTTGCCCAGATGAGAGTAGTTTTAAAACTTATTTCCCAAAATCAGGTTGTTTGAAACTTATTTACTAAACCCAAGTTGGTCTAAAAGTTGTGTCTTCAAAACACAACTTCAGGCCTAAAGTTGTTTTTTGAAAACACGACTTCGGATTTTTAAAGCATCACATAGAAAACTTTTAATATTTAAAGCATCATATAGAAGTTGTGTTTTCAAAACGTGACTTCAGGCCTAAAGTTGTGTCTTGAAGACAACTTCTAGACCAACTGGGGTTTGGTAAATAAGTTTCAAATAACTTGCTTTTGGGAAATAAGTTTTAAAACAACTCTATTTTTGTTAAAAAAAAAAAAACTCCCTTCTAGTGTATAGTATACACAACACGCAAGAAACTTGCCTTGAGGAGATGCTACAAGTGTTAACGAGAATGGGATTCCCATGATGCAAGTGAGCCGTTTAAGGTTAAAAGGGGGGAAAAAAAACACACTTGGAGGCTTGGATTCATGCAGTTTGACCTAATTGATTCTTCTTAAAAGATTCCAGCAGCACTAATCTGCAATCTAGTTTTGTATGACTTCTTTGCAACTTTTTGGACTCGTAACTCCATACACTGATTCATGGATGACTTTTATTTGTTTTTCAACTGGCGCATGTACACAAAGACCTTATTTGCAGCTTTATTACTTATCTCAATAAGAAAAAAACTTGTATAGGTTTTGTAAACTATGTATGCTTCATGGGTGCAAGGTTCTGCCTGTGTTGGTGCTTTTTGGTGCCATGGAATGAATTATAAGCTGGAATTGTAGAGAGATATTTTAGAATCTAAAGAATTTAGGTTGAGTAGGACTAAGACAGAATATATGGTATGTAATTTAAGTAACACTAAGAATAGGACTGCAGATGGAGTAAAACTTGATGCACAACAGATACCTAAGGGCTATGTTACATGGTCTCGGGTGCATGTGTCTGGGGGTGGATATGTGTTTAAGTTTTGGATTCGTCTAGTTCCCATGTCCAAGGACATTTGGACAGGGCAAAATATCCATATTACTTAATAAACTTCTTCTATTTTTAGAATAATATTAGTGTTTACAAGGTGCTATAGAGTATTTCATTAACAATGCACATGTTTTAGCATATTTATATGCTAAACTTGAATTACTAAATATTTTTGTCAAGTAACAGTCCAACAATACATGTCGGACACATTCATGCCCATACCTTTACCCTAGTGCTGGAGCCCAAGCGTCCAACATGGATGCTTAATACATTTTGGAAGAGTCCATGTAAAGTTGCCTAGGGGTGGTCATTTTCTGTATCATAGGTCAATTATTCATAAGGAATGAGAGATCGAGAAGGATATGGTTTGTACAAGTAGGCTTTTATCTCTTCACAAAGTGGAACTGCCACTTTTTAATTTAAAAATTAGGCCTTTAACATATTGGTCTAGTTGGTTCTTGGGTGCTATTGATCTATCTTGATGGCCGGTTAGGCTTGTTTTACTTTATAATGAATCAATATTTGGATTTTGTTGTGCATTTTGACTAATTATGATGTATAAGCGGGTACAGGTACATGGGTGGTACCCCCTTGGTACCTCTTATATATACATACTCTACTTGTAAAAAATATAATGTTAAAATTGGGGCCTATAAAAGTAGAGCAAGATAGATGAAATGGAGAAACACATCAGAAGTGTTGTGTGATCATATAAGTTTTTACAGGATTGCTATTAGACATTCTGGGATGGGATTGCTATAAGTTTATAAGTTTTTTTGTACATCTTGATGCCTTCTTATATATTTTCCTTGTACTAATGAACAAAAATGTGGTATAGAATGTTGGGAGAAAGAAGAGTGAAGTTGAAATAAGAATGGTGAAATGGATGAGTAGTATTACAAGAAAAGATAAACTAAGACATGAATGCAATAGCCAGAAGATAGAAATGGTATCAATTGGAGATAAAAGCAGGGAAAGCCATTTGACATGGTACGAGCATCTGCAAAATATACCATAAGGAGGAGTGATTGGATTCACATCGAGGGTGGTAAAAGAGATAGAGAAAGGCCAAGGAGAACATGAGTAGAGTCGATAAGGAAGGTTGTAATTGTGTTAGACTTAACTAAAGCTATGACTTCTAGTAGAGCAACTTGAGGAAATGGATCCATGTAGCCGGCCCTAAATAATTTGGACAAAGTTTGTCGATCACAGAATAAAGCTGGAATGTTTTTTCTTTTGCCAGCAACTCTTAGAACTAATATGTATCTTTAGAGTTAATTTGCTATATTCTATTGTTGTTAATAAGTTTCATTGATTTTTCTTACACTTAAAAACCATATTTTTTTGAGAACTAAATTTCATATTTGACCTTGTTGACACTTGTAAGTAATAGTTCCTACCATTAACCTTTCACTATGTTCCATGAATGTGATTATGTTAAAAGGAGAGAAATTATAATTATAATCAAACATGGGCTGGAACTCTTCAATCTAACGACTTTATGTGTCCTGTGTCCACTTTCTGGTTTGGCATCTAATATTGTAAGTCTAGGAAAAAGAATTGCCTAAAATAGGAATATGTGTGAAAAAAATTGAAACTAATGAGATTTAGATGGTTTTTTGACATGTCTATTAAACTATTATATGCAGATGCTGTGATGGGGACAGTAATAGCTGTCATCGCAGTAATATAGCTGACTTGGGATCTTAGCAGTTCATAATGTCTGATACAGCTGTGTTTTAATATCGTCAAAGGTATTAGACTGTATGGGCACCAGATGATATTGAAAACCATGGTTACCATATGATTATTTCTGCAGTTAGCCAAATAAAAATGAAGGCTGCCTCTTGCTTCTAAAGTCAAAATGCCTTTTGTTACTTGATCACAATTTGAAACATGGATAAGATTCAGCGTGGTGATTGGTTAAAGGATTAGTGTTTCCATAGCTAATATGTCATGGTGGACAGGTCTATAGTGGTGTTGCCCTGATGTTGTAGATCAATTTAGTAGTGGTCACTATATTGACGCAACTTTTCAATGGTGGCAGTTTAAAATTTTATTTCCTGAGATCCAACTATACAAAATAGTCAAAAGCAAACTCTTAAGCCTGTACAATGATGTGAGTGGCTTGTCAAAATATGACGCGACTTTTCAATGGTGGCAGTTTAAGACTTTATTTCCTGAGATCCAACTATGCAAAGTAGTTGAAAGCAAACTCTTAAGCCTGTAGAAAGATTGATTCATTCCACTAGAAGTCCTCGTGTTTGGAGGCTTTGGAGTTGTGAGAAGGGTATAGGTTTCTTGAGCCTTATACGAGGCAGCAGTATAGTGTTATTGTTTGTTGCATATGGGTAGCGTCTCCTTTTGATGCTTTTTTAAATATTTTTATTTACTTAAAAATTTTTTATGGACGTTGTTTTTCTAAAAGGAAGACCAAACTCTTCACATAACACTATGACTCCTAGATGTGCCACATCACTTCAGAGGTCGTGTCTCTCACATAACTATCATAGGCACAGAAAGAAATCAATGGGCATTTGATGCTGTTAATGAGAGGATAGGATCTGCCAAACATTGATAAGCATAACCTTAGATCAATTATTTATGTCTTTAGCTTTCTCATTCACTTTAGGACATAACACTTGGTGCTAACTACATGATGGGCTGTGGATTATCATGACTCCGTTGCAGGGTTCTCCAGTCACACCTGTGAACTCAAATTCTAGTTCATCCCTCTCTGACCCATCTGCATCTTGGACCTTATCAGAAGAAACTGATTCTGGGGGTGATCCAGCATATTATACTGCCGAGAATGCTCAATTAGGTGATGATGATGGAACTTTTACTAATACAAGTCTGTTACATCATCAGTGTGAAAGAATTTTTTTCTTTAAGTTTCCTGTAATGGAAGTGTGGAGTTCAAGTGTATTTCAGAATTACTCCCGGCTTCACAAGGCATAAGTCTTTGTTTTTATTTGTTAAATTACCAGTATTCTTCATCATGTCAAGAGCACTCTAATTGATTTTCCCCCCTTGGAAATTGCTGTATTTTTTTCTAATTTTTCTTCTCTTGGAAACTCGACAGAGCCTGGTGATGGTATGACCCTTGAAAATCATGAAATGAAACTTCATGAGATCAATACACTTGAATGGGAAGAGCTTTTGGTGCCAGATGGTCCCAACAAGTTGAGTGCACCTGGTGGAGGTAGTTAACTTGATTTTTCTTGCAGTGGAGCTTGGAGCTCCTCAGGAAACCATTTACCTAGTATCTTTATTTATTAATTTTTTTTATGTAAGTGTTCTATTATATTTACTATCTGTAGATATTTTGGCAGGCAAAACTTCATGTTTTGAGCATCAGAATGAATTTGGGACGAATGAATTCACCAGTAATGTAAGTCTCTCTCTCTCTCTCTCTCTACATTGATATTGTCTTTTTCTTTCCCATTTTATTTAGATGCGACAATTTTTTCTACTGATAATTATTATACAAGAATGACTCAGTCAAATCATACCTGCGGAAAGGAATAAACGATGTAAATATATTCCAATCTTCTCTGCATGCCTGGATGGTGAAGCTAAACTTCTTCATTAACTGTCTTAAAAGATTTTTACTGTTTGAAAATTAAAAAGAAAACCTTGAAGGGTTGAATGTTTTGCATCCGACTGAAGCTATGGGATTATGATTGTGTAGAGAAAGTGGAAAAGTGGGATTTATGTGAAGAACCGGTGCTTTTGGCAGTGGAACTGGACAGAGGAATTAAAGAAGAGGAGAAAATTATGGAAGAAGGATATAACTTTCCTTTCTATTTTTTTTTCCTGGAAAGAGAAATAAAGGGAGGAAGTATGTCTTTCATAGCTTCTGTCCCTGATTTATGGGGGGGAAAAAGTTGTAGTGAAGAGAGAAAATCCTCATTCTTCACTTTATTGAAGGAATAGCTTCTATCCACTGTTGAAGAGAACCCTTGGCGGGGAGGGCAGGTATTGAAGTTAAAAGTTTTGTCTATTCTGTAGAGATCCTCAATTCCAACCAAAGAATATATTGCCTTGGACATGATAATTGTATGGTCTATTACCGAAAGCTCAACATTGGCAGTTTAAGTTGGAGTGCACCTCTGATCTGTCATCACACTCTGTAGATTCTTCATGCCATTATTATGGATTCAGGATGGGATAGTGAGGCTGAAATTTTCTTTTGTATGACTTATATTTTGGGGCTTTATGGCTGCCCCCATGCTTAGACTTGACATTCTAGTTTAAGATGTACAGTTCCTTCCGCTTATTTTACTATTAATTCTTCTTCAAAGCAGTTTCGTGTTATTGAAATCTAGCTATTACAAGTATTCCTGGGGCCAATTTTAGCAACAGGTGCATCCTTAACTTATCTATTTTAGGAGGCTTGCGTGCCCCATTATGATGCTGTTATTGTGTCAGTAGTCTTGTCGCATCAACTTGTATTATGTATTTTAACTTGGCTTCCAGACTAGACGCATCTATCTATTTAGCCTGGTTCCTTCCACTAAAATGAGCCACTATAATGCAGTATAATTTAGCACTGGCTTATCTTTTCAGGGTACAATCCTATCAGCCAACAAAGTACCCTCAGAAAATTATTTTGGGAGTCTCTCTGAGCCAGCTGCCCAGAGTAACTCCATCCACGTTAGTACCTTGGACAATCTTTGCTTTCAAAGGATGGAAGATCAAACGAATTCAAATTCTGCAAGAAAGGATTCTCAACTGGTGACAGTGGGTACTGATGCTTCTTTAGACATTCTGGCAAAGGATGGTTTGCAAACTCAAGACAGCTTCGGAAGGTGGATGGACTACATCATAGCTGATTCACCAGGATCAGTAGATGGTCCGAGTCTGGAATGCTCAATTCCTAGTGGTCACAAATCGTCTATGTCTTCAATGATGGATCATCATCAATCATCTGCTCCAGAGCAAATGTTCAGTATAACTGACATCTCTCCTGCATGGGGCTTTTCAACTGAAGAGACGAAGGTTCTTCCCTTTGTGACAACTGTGTTACTATTAGGTCATCTGGTTACGTGTGCACACTTGTCACATGCACTAGGACAAGGTTTTTGTTCTTGACATGCACATTATACTCGGTTCCTTCTGTTTCTGGATATTCTACTTCTTTATGAAATCACTGGTACAATACTTTATAACTAGATATGTCCACCTTGATGTTATTTCCTGTGGATAAAAACTGGTATACATTTTTTATTTTCTTTTTAATTTTTTCTATGTTACGTATTTTGCATGCGTATTCATATTCCATTGTGGATGTAAAGGAAATGTTATTTGCTGCATGGGTTACTTTATGAACATCCTAAAATTAGTCATTTACCTATCTGGTCTTGAAAAATGGATTCTGATCAGAAAATGTGCCTTTTTCTGTGTTTCTTGAAGAACTAAACAGGTGTGTATTGGTTATAACAATTGCTGACCTTCAGTATTTGCTGTTGCAGATCCTCATCACTGGATTTTTCCGTGAAGGGCTTCCACATCTTGCAATGTCCAATATATATTGTGTTTGTGGAGATGCATGTAGTCGTGCAGAAATTGTTCAATCTGGAGTATTACGCTGTTTGGTTTCACCACATACCCCTGAACTAGTAAATCTTTATTTGAGTTTTGATGGCCACACTCCCATCAGCCAAGTTCTGAACTTTGAGTATCGCACTCCTGTGATGCGTGGCACGAGTATTTCTGCAGAAGATAAGTCTGAGTGGGATGAGTTTAGAGTTCAGATGAGGCTTGCTCATTTGCTCTTTTCTACCTCTAAGAGCCTCAGCATTTTATCAAGTAAAGTATCACCAAAAGTCCTCAAAGAAGCCAAAACCTTTGCCCGCAAAACCTCCGACATTGCTGATGGTTGGGCATCTATGATTGAGTTAGTTGAGAATTACAAACTCACTTTTCAACAAGCAAAGGACAGTTTGTTTGATGTCGCTTTGAAGAACAGACTATATGAATGGCTGTTGGAAAGAGTAATTGAAGGGTGTAAAACGTCTGACTATGATGGTCAAGGTCAAGGAGTAATCCACTTGTGCGCTATCCTAGATTATACATGGGCTGTCAAACCATTTGCCCAGTCTGGCTTATCCTTGGATTATCGGGACAAATTTGGATGGACGGCTCTTCATTGGGCTGCATATTGTGGAAGGTATAAATATTTCTAATCTGTCATAGGAAATTCAGAAAGTCTGGTACATCACACTTCATAGATTGTTGAATACAATTCTTGGGACCCCGAGGAGGATAATTTTTTAAGTCTTCCCTTTTCTCTCTCAAATGTACCTTGGTGTTTTGCTGTAGTAACTTTTTTTTTTTTTTTTGGTTGTAAATGTGATAGATGTTCTTCTAACAATATCCTCCTTTCAGCCAAGGTATGTTGAGGGAGAATATAGTCTGAAGCGGGCAATACCTGCATATTTGTGCCTCATACATTTATTTTGTTGTTGGATTTTGATAACTTCTTTGGTCAGTTCATCCCTACATAAAATAATCTCCATTTTTAGGGAGAAAATGGTTGCTGCTCTTCTATCTGCGGGTGCAAAGCCAAACTTGGTCACAGATCCAAATTCAGAAAATCCTGGTGGATGCATGGCAGCTGATCTTGCATCCAAGGAAGGTCATGATGGTTTAGCAGCTTATCTTGCAGAAAAGGCTTTAGTGGAACACTTCAAGGATATGACAATAGCTGGAAATGTCAGTGAGGCATTGCAAATTAGCACACCTAACTCAGTAAACCCTGGGGACCTCAGCGAAGAGGAGCTGTATCTGAAGGATACTCTGGCAGCTTATCGGACAGCTGCTGATGCAGCAGCACGTATACAAGCTTCATTCAGGGAACGGTCGTATAAGCTACGGAAAAAAGCAGTTCAATTTTCCAATCCAGAGGATGAAGCACGCAACATAATTGCAGCAATGAAGATCCAGCATGCCTTCCGCAACTATGAGACACGAAAAAAGATTGCAGCTGCTGCCCGAATTCAACATAGGTTCCGTACGTGGAAGATCCGAAAAGAATTTCTCAATATGCGACGTCAAGCCATCAAAATTCAAGTAAGCCATCTCCACAACATGCCTGTGTGCCCAATTGATACTTTTTCCAGAATATCTAAGCAGCCATATGGTGGATGGAGCAGCTTCCATTCAAACTCAAATTGCTTTGCCGAGTCAATCTGAGCGGCGACTCTATGTCAGCTTACTCTCTCTGTCAGCTTACTCTCTCTTTCTCTCTCTCTGCTAGATGTATATAGGGCTATAAACAAGCCGAGCCGAGCCGAGTCGAGTAGTAGGTTGTTTAAGCTTGGTTTGGAAAATTTAACGAGTTTGAAAATGTGTTCAAACTTGATTTGTTTGACTTTCGAGCCAATCTCAAACGAGCTTTAATCGAGCCGAACACGAGCCGAGCTCAAGTAGTTTGAATTTTTTAGTGAATATAAGCTTATTGAGCCGAGTAGTGAGTTGTTCAAGTTTGGTTTGAAAACCTTGACAAACTTAAAAATGTGTTCAAGCTTGACTTGTTTACATAAGGAACCGATCTCAAATGAGCTTATGGCTTGGTTGATGTATATCAGCTGACTCAATCCCGCATTAGGCTTTTGGCTGCTTAGAGCTACCTAAGTCAGCCTGAGCCACATGGCTCTTTTGAGCCAATAGTTGTGGACTTGAGCAATTTAACTCCCTATTAGAAAATATTAGCAGCCTGAAAAGGGGATTTTTTATTTTTTGCTGGTATTTTTTATGCACATACTTAATATATATCAGGATTTCATTGTTTTAAACACTCAAACTAATGTCTTGATTTATTCATACATTGTGACTATTACATGCCCTCACATTCTTTCTAATTGATAAATTCAATAAAGGGTAATCATTCGACTTTGTCTGATGCAGGCTGTTTTCCGGGCCTTCCAAGCCCGGAAGCAGTACCACAAGATTGTTTGGTCAGTTGGCGTGCTTGAAAAAGCAATTCTACGCTGGCGTTTGAAGAGAAAAGGCTTTCGCGGGCTTGAGGTTTACCCTGTTGAAGCTGTGGAAGATCAGAACCAAGAAAGTGAAGTGGAGGAGGACTTCTTCCGAACCAGCAGGAAACAAGCCGAAGAGCGTGTGGAGAGGTGTGTTGTAAGGGTCCAAGCCATGTTTCGCTCAAAGATGGCACAACAAGAATATCACAGGATGAAGTTGGCCTATAATGAAGCAACGGTAGGCTATTTTTTTGTCTGAAATTTTTAGTTACAATTAGATCTCGTTATCACCTAATCAAGTTGATTTTGTTTTGTGCAGCTGGAATACGAAGGACATGTCTCTCCTGATATTGATGTGGGATAAGAGATTACTATAGTTTCATAGGTTTCAGGCTTCAAGGGCAAGTTTGTGTTCTTGGCTGCAATATGTACATCTTGTAAATTCCTAGATTAATGTAGTCGTGTAAATTTGGCCCTTCTGTGTGTTTTATGAAAATGAGGGGACCTTGGTTTCAGTTTCCATTCTGGGTATTTCAGGTCCTTGCAGTCTTGGTGTGATAATTGTTTGATTTTAGTGTTTATCCTCGTGTTTTGGGTACTCTCTCTCTCTCTCTCTCTCTCTCTCTCTCTCTCTCTCTCTCTCTCTCTCTCTCTCTCTCTCGTATTTTACAGATGGCTAAGATACTAGTAGGCTTGGGATCCTTTCCATGGTTTCAGCTGGATGACTATCTTTCTTCTCAACCAATGAATGCCTTCTTCCGAGTTCCCTTCTTAATAGTAACCAACATTGCTTTTGGCAGTTCATGGAGGCCTTTCTCTTCCAGTGTTTAGCCTTCCATTGAAAATAATGGGCTGCAAATTTCTTTTTGGTTTTGCTTGTCTCAGAAATTTTTATTATTGTCTCTATGGTTTACTAGGCAAGCTATTCCTAATAGACTGGGCAGTGATGTAAAGAGATTTGGATTGATTTGGGCAACATAGAACCCTGGCAAGACTCGTGCTCGATAATGTGACCTCGCCTTGACATTTTCTTGGTGGCGCTTGTGGCTATCTGATTGTTAATGGTCTGTCAAGCTCATTGACAAAGAAGGATGACTTCTCTGCAGATATTTGATGGCTTGTGTGACATGTAGAAGCCCTTGGGTGAGAGAGATTAAATGAGGGAGACATGATTGGGGAGGAGTTTACTCTCTCTCTCTCTCTCTCTCTCTCTCTCTCTCTCTCTCTCTCTCTCTCTGGGTCTGGGGAAGGAATTGAGTTTTAGAGGTGAACTACTGAAGCATTATTGGATGAACTTCTTGATCAAAGGATTTGTGCTCTGTGTACTTCATTTGTGTACCTTGAGCCCCCAGGGAGAGCGAGCGTTGCTCTTTGATGAACATGAAGAGCCTGGCTTAAGAATTTTCTGAAGCAAACACAATTTGAACACCCTCTAGCACTAAAAAGCTTTTATAATAGAGTTTGGTTTTCAAACTTAAATCATATTCCAAAAGCATTAACTGTAAATTAGCAGTTGTAATGTTTTAAACTTCCATAAAAAAATAAAAAATAAAAAAACAGTTCAACTGATCATATAGATGAGTACCTTAATAGCCAGTGGCTGGTTTGCGAGTCCAAAAACAATTTGTATTCTGACATCGTGCCAGGAAGTGAAATTTGACTCACTAATATGCACCTCAACATATTTTGAGCCGCAATATCATATCCAAGGGGGTGGTAGATGATCTGTTGAGCCTGTGATTCTTCATTGAATTGCATTGCTTTGACAAGCTTGACAGAGCTTATCTACAGGAGCAAAAAGAAGGGGAAAGGCACTCTTCAGTCGATGGCAGCCTGGCAGGAGTACCTCTTTGTAACCCTGCCTAGCAGGATCAAAGTCTAACCAAAATGAAATCAGGATAAGTATGGAAAAAATCAAATTCGTCCACAGGTCTTCCATTGAAATTTAACATCCAAACATCAACAACGGTGTGAGATTTGTGTCTGGCATGCCAATTCCCTGAAGCAACATGATGCAATTATCACCACTAGAAGACACTCTTTATTGCACTGCAATTTTGTATCAAATACAGAGAGAGAGAGAGAGAGAGAGAGCTGAAGCAACTAAACCTTCTCTACCAAAAAAAAAAAAAATATGTCCACAAGCTATTAAGATGAGAGCTACTAAGAAAGACTACAAATGAAACTTTACAATCCCAACATCTGACTATCTAACACCTGTTTCAAAAGAGACTGCATGCAGCAGTGGCATGAAAGTTACTATCGGGTAGCTTAGCAGATTCGCTTGACTATACATTCTGCTACTTAATGTATTGGGAGAGCCACTTAAATCCCTCACCATATCCCATCTTGCGCACAATGCTGCACATGAAGACCTCGAGAGGCCGGACATTTGAGTCAGCAAGGTTTACCTTACCCTTACCAGTAGTAACTCCAGTCAAACCCAGATAATATCGCAGCTCATCCTCTGAGGCAGCATAGGGTATATCAATCTTGTTCCCAAGTATGAGAAATGGGACTTTTGCAAGTGACTCATCCGAGAGGAGGGCATCCAGCTCCTTTTTGGATTCAGCAAATCTTTCTTTGTCATAAGCATCAACAAGGTATACTACAGCATCCACCTATATGATTAGAAAAACATAAACATATGCTATTAAGGAACTAAGTTATAGACCCCCTGTCCCACAAAATTAGCTGTAATTTGGCTTTTCATGCCTTCAGAGACAGAATAATAACAACCACAGTAACAATAACACGATGGAGAAACATTAAGGCAGCAATTCATTTAGGAAAATTAATTCAAGGTTCAGATAGCAGAAAGCAACTGGATACAATGTTCAAGCCGTCAAAACTACAAATGCATAGACAACAATTGTATGACACTGAAAATAAAGAGGACATTGGAAGTACAACATGCAACAATTTCAAACAGACTGGTTCACTCCATTAACTCAACCATAAAATTGCACCAATGTGGCAAGAGCATACAAGGTTCTAGACTCAACAACAAATTGACAACAAATGCAAACGGACTTGCCACAATTAATTTGAACTATACAGGTTCTTTAAAGTGCAGACAAGTGATTGACAAGGCAAAGACAATAAAACCACATATAGTTAAGTGCCCACTCAGCCACTCGAAACAGAAGAGGATAATTGTTTCTACATTTCCATAGTTCAAACCCAGATAACTAAAGGCAATCACCGGAGTGTAATGATTGCAATCTAGATAATAGGCAACAAATTTTACATAGAACTATACCTTTATTTGACCACCAACTATTTTTTAATTTATTATCTAGAGTGTAATCATCCTTCCCTGCGAAAAAGAAGGGGAAAACATATCTAATTAAGACCACCATAGAGAGGAAAAAAGGAGTTCTTAAATGAGGGTGGTTCTCAATTAATTAATTTATCAACCAAGTTGAAGATATAGTATAAACCTTTTGGTTTCCCCACATGCATCAACTGCCATACAATAACTATGTCAGGAGTTTTGTGGAAAACATACCTAATTAAGACCACCAAAGAGAGGAAAAAAAGAGTTATGAAATGAGGGTGGCTCTTAATTAATTAATTTTATCAACCAAGTTGCAGATAGAGTGTGAACCTTATCACTACGGGTCAACTATACTCTCCCTTTTATGAATGTGATAAGCGCATAAAGAAGATCATTCTTAATATAGAAAAGCTAAAAAGAGAAAAGAAAATCTGATCAAACTCAAATATGAAGGTCAAAACATAAAATCTCAAATAATTGGTGAGCAATTAGAATTAAGCACATAAATATTTTCCCCTCACATCTTTGACTTGGTAAGGTGTTTCCTAAACAGGTCATCAATAGCCCAAAATGATGATTATGACCAGCAGCAAAGGCGGAGAAACACTAGTGCTAAGGAACTCATTTCCAGATGACCCAAAAGACCCACCAAAGTAACTTTCAGAGCTAATGAAAAGAATTCAGATCTCTCTCTCTCTCTCTCTCTCACACACACACACACACACACACAAATAAAATAAAATAAACTGTAGAAGGCAACTCAAGTGAAAAGATTTCAAGAAGTGGCATCCAGCTCAAAAGACATTTACAAGCACATATATTCACAGATACACCTATATATAAAAACACAATCCTAACAAACATACCATGAAGAAATATAGTCCTCCCAGTTCGAGACTCCAGAGTTAATTAACTAACGTCCAGTGACATAAGAACTTTACCTGGGCATAGTAGTCCTTCCAGACTCTGCGAGCGATCTGATGCCCTCCTAAATCAAAAGCCTTAAACTTGATTTGCCCAATACTCAATTCCTCTGACGTCGGATACTGTGTTGGTTGATGCTGTACCAATCTCTGCCAGACATCCCCACAACAACTTATAATGTTAATTATCTTTTTTTTTTTCATGTTGTAATATTAATCACCAAACTAACAATAACAATTCATAACTGAATTCAAAGTAAAATCATTAAGAATCCGTTCGCTTGTTCAGAAAAAAAAAAAAAAAAAAAAAAGAGGACAAGAAAATATAACAATATCTTGAATTCCTGTCTTCTGCTTTCTGCTGTTAAATTGGAAAAAAAAAAAAACTCAACTCAATTGAGCCAAAATTTACGTGCAAAATTTTCGTCTTCTAGGAACCATATTACTGATACTACAGGGATGAGCATATACATTCACATATAATATGTATATATATGTACAAAGAGAGAAGGAATCAGAACCTCATCTTTCAACATGTGAAGCAAGGTGGTCTTTCCGGCATTATCAAGCCCTAAGAATAAGATCTTGGCCTCTTTCTGCCACAAACCGAGAGATGCCAGAATTCCATAGAACCAGTCAAACAGAAACATGATTCAATTCAACACCGCTCTGCGATTATCCTTGAAACAACACAGCGCTCAAATTCCAGCAAAGTTCGCTGGAAAATCCAACAGCAAGAGAAATCAAACTGCTAATCTATGAATATGGAGAGAGAGAGAGAGAGAGAGAGAGAGAGAGAGAGAGAGAGAATCACGACAATGAACAAATTTTCTCTTCGAGGTGTTTTGATGCTGAGGAAGGCATTTGTATTGGATGAGATGGACAAAGGCTACCGGCTGGGCAGAGTAACTGTTGAACTCGAGAGTGGCGAGGGTAGATGACGTGGAGCGGTGGAGATACTTTCATAACGGGGAATATCCGGTGACTTAGAGGAAATCCACGTGGAGGACAACGATTGGCCTGTACCCGTCATCAGGAAATGTACGCAGCCATAGATTCGAAAACCGTCTGCAATTATTATTTGTCCTATTGGGAACGAATTTTTGGCCGTAGAGGAAATCTTAGCTGCATCAACTTCTACGGTAACCAAAATAGGTGAAAGAAAAATGTTATTCTTTCAAAATTTTTATACAAAATTTTAAATTAGAATGAAATGACAATAATAATTTTGTAATTATAATATATTTTAATGAGTTAATTATTTTAAAGTATAAGCCTACAACTCAACTACATCATTCTGGTTATATTTTTAGATGAAAATATCTAGGGTTATAAAACCAACAAGTTACTCGGTTTGTTAAAAGTTAAAACATCATTTGAGATTGATTATAAATAAGTTAAATTTAAATATATTTAAAATTTTATTAATTTTTTAGCTCGATTCGATAAATTTAAATTTTTTTAACAAAGCATTTCACGACTATTACTCAAGAGCATAATCACTATATACACAAATTATGAATCACATAAAATTCATATATTGCATGAATGAAGATGAGTTATGGGCACATAAAGAGAGAAAAAAGTTAGACCTCAGCAAAAAAATAAAAATAAATAAAAAATTTTATACTTAGCATAAGTGACAACTAACACTGGACTTTATTATACGGTCGGTTATGGTGGTCAACTAAGCATGCAATCAGAACTGATTTGACTACCCAAATTCTTTTTAGCCCTATGCTTTTGTAGCCTGTTTGGAACTTGAAAAAGGAAAGGAAATGAAAGAAAAACTATTATTTGCTTTGCTTTTTCTATTTGATTCTATCTAAGAGGGGAAAAGGAAGAAAAAAAAGGGAAAGGAAAGAGAAAAATGAGAAATTTTTTAAAATTAATCTCTATCTTTCTTTTTTTTTTTTTTTCCTCTACTTTCTTTTCATCTTTTTTGCAAAACTAAATAAGAAAGAAAAATTACATTTTTCTTATTTTCTCTTTCTTTCCCTTTCCCTTCCTTTCCATTCCCTTCCCTAAGTTTCAAACAGGCTGTTAGGTGATCTTCTTGATAAAATAAGCTTGTTTTGTAATTTTCTTCTAGCAAACTTGGATTAAGGACTCGTTTGATACAGTTTTTTCATTTAATTTTTTTTAAGTTTATAAACAAAAAATTCAGATTTTTCACTTTTTTTGTTTTCGCTTTTTGCTTATTTTTAGCTGAAGCAAAGCCAAAAAAGTAACAAATTCAAAACAACTTAATTTTTTTGCTTGTAAACTTTAAAAAAAAAAAACTGATAAAAGGTTGTATGAAACGGGCCTAAATAAGCTTGTAAATAAAATGTTCCAAATGAATCACAAAGGTCCAGGCCAAAAAATTGACAGGCCGGCCTTCTCTGATCAAGTGGGCTGGCAGCCCGGCCCAGGTGGCCCAAGTCAACCAAAACGCAAGCCCATAATGGCAAAACAGTCACTTCATTGACCCAAAGCCCACTGAGAGCTAGGGCTTTTGAAGGAGTCATATAAGTAGCAAACCCTAATTCTCATTTTATTTCATCTCAACCGTGAAAAAACTCGACCGACGACTCTACAGAGCCAAGCAGCAAACAGGTCTTTCCTTTCGATTTCTCTGCTCTCTCCCTATATATATGTATGAACGTATGTATAGGTGGTTATGGGTTCGTATGTTTGACACTGATTCTTGGTTTCAATTGGGTTTGGCAGAGATGGCGAAGTCGAAGAACCACACGGCTCACAACCAGTCATACAAGGCTCACAAGAACGGGATCAAGAAGCCCAGAAAGCACCGTCACACCTCCACCAAAGGGGTACGTTGTAGATATACATACATATATATATATATATATATAGTGAACCGTGTGTATTTACTGATTATTTTTGGGAAATTTGCGTGTAGATGGATCCGAAGTTTTTGAGGAACCAGAGGTACGCGAGGAAACACAACAAGAAGAGTGGTGAATCAGCCACAGAGGAAGAGTAGACACTCGCCTTCTGGAATGGCGCTCACAGGGTTCTCTCAAAATTAGTGTTCTATTTAATAGACTTTGTGCTAGTTTTACTTCACTGTGAAACAATTTTCATTAGATTGTTGTGGGTTGTATTTTACTTGTTAAGTATGAGCTAAACCCATTTCTGATTTTTGTGATGTTGCTATTACTATGGTTTCTGTTGAAGATCATATAGTTTGAGCTTTTTATTTGGAATCTATTGCTTTTTATATCTTTGTTCCTCTATATTTTCCTTTAGTTTGGCTGCATAAAAGATGAATCTCTTGTTGTTCCTGCTTCTTATCAATGTGTGGATGTTATAGTGTAATATAAAGTAAAGATTATGTAGCTGCTATATACTGGGGAAAAGAGGGAACAATAGTTACAAAATATGGTTCTTATATTTTTTTTGGAAGTTGATGATATAGTTAATCAAGGGGACAGCTTGTGGATCATTGATCACCTAGCTTGATTTGGGTGTTTAGTCCTTCCTGTGAGAGTTCTGTCTTGGCAATCTCTGGCTGGGTATATACAAGGGCTGTAGCTAGTCTTATCAATGTGTGGATGTTATATGGCATTTTAAGTATTGCTCATGTGGCTATTATACGGGGAAAAGACGGAATGTTAGTTACAAAATATGGTTCTCCTGCTATTCAAGGGGTCCAACACGGGAATCATTTGTGTATAGTTTGTGTTGAATTGTATGCTTCATGATTCAATACATTTGTTTGCTGTGAATCATTTGTGATGGTTGTTGCAGCATTGTTGAATTAGTTCACTTTGTAGTGACTGGTGATTTTGGTATCCCAGTTCAGTACGTGGCTTATATTAGTGTTTGATAGAGATTTGGGAGGAACTTAAATTGAGCAGGGAACTGAATGGCAACTAAGGTCATTGGTGCAGCAATTAACCGTAGCAAATTCGCAATGCAATGCCATGATTTGCATAGAAGTCGTTAGTTCCATGTTCCTTCTCTGTTTGAGTTGGGTGTTTAGTCCTTGCTGCAAATTCGCAATGCAATGGCATGATTTGCATAGAAGCCGTTAGTTCCATGTTACTTCTCTGTTTGGGTTGGGTGTTTAGTCCTTGCTACAAGAGTCCTGCCTTGGCAACCTCTTCTTGGGATGAGTGATGACTTATGCAATGGCGTTGTTGCTAGTCTAATGTAGTTCTCATGACCCGAGAGTGTATAAAATATGCGGTTTAGTTATTTGTGAACCATTTATTAACATATGCATTGGCTCCATGAACGACACTGTTTTCTCATTCGTTTGGATTTTATCCTGTCTTAGGGTTTGAGGAGGATTTTGATTGTGAATTTTATGAGAGGAATGAACAAAGTGGTCAATGAAAATTGTTAAACTACGTATGATGATTCGTTTTAGTTTAAAACAGTTCATTTGTGTTAGTTTTCCAGTTTATTTTCTGTTGGGAATTGAGCTCAAGCAGGCAAGGGTTTGGCAAATGTCACACTAGACTTTTTATCTGTTTATGTTATGAAGATGCATGCACAATCTGTATGTTATGAAGAATCATGCACAATTAATTCATCTGTTTTTACTGCCCCTGCTGTTTTTTTAGTATAGCTTTTTTTTTTTTTTTTTTTTAACAGAATTCTTCATTTTAAATTAGCATAAATATTTACTGTGAACATGATCAATTTGCCCCACATGTATTCATTAGGTGTTTGTCGTAAATTGCTTTGTAATGTCTTAAGATATGGATAAGTAGTTTTGTTTCCTTACACGAAGTATTTTTCTTCAAATTAGGCAGATGTGTTTTTAGCACTGTATTATATATAAGATGTCACTAGTGTGGTTTTGGGTTGAAGCCTTGAATCTCTAGTGTCAATTGTACTCTGGATTCACCAATTTGGGTAAACAATTCTATGGGTCATCTATTCGTTTTTGCTTCCTGGGGGCCATTGGGATCAGCTTGTGTGCTGGGAGCTTGCTGTTTCCACGTATTTGAACATGGATGAAAAGAGAGGAAGAGAAAGGGCAGAAACTTGTCGGACTCTGTCGATTTGTGAATGGGTGAAAAAAGATGGGAGATGAAATTACTTGTACATATACTACTTTTTAGGAGTAAGAGTAACCAAACAAAGACAAATAAATAAATAAATAAATAAAAATCTTTTTGGACAATTGTGAAAATAAAATTGATAGACTTTTTCACTTCATTTTTTTCTGTCTTTCCTTTTTCATTTTTCTTTTCCTCCATAAATATGAGATCCAATCAAAGTAATAATTTTTTTTTTCAGAAAGGACTATTAATATGGCTCTGGGCAGTGAAAACAGCACTTAACAATAACCCTCTTGAATAATAACAAGATAATGATATGGCCTCTTCTGTGCAGCAATGTTGGATCGACTCCAAAAGCCGAAAACAAGTTTCCAAATGAAAACCAGAATGAACCCAACCGATAAACTAATCTGCAAACAAGAATGAACCCAACTGTGCCTGTAAGGCCTTATGGAACAATTCCGAGAAACCAACGCCAGGCTCCACTAACCTTGAGTGAAAGCCAAGTTCTCGAAGTATTTCTTCTTACTTGGCGGCAGATCTATGGGTTCTCCTTCTGAGGAGACGTGCAGTCTCTTGAAACTCCTTACTACAAGCGAATTACTCCAAAAAATCTACAACAGAGCATTGAGAAGCTTTTATACTGCAACTGGTTCACTACTCGGACTAGAGACACTAGCATTTACCTGCTCAAAAAATTACAAGAATTAGAAAGTGCAATCTCTGTCAATGTGATGCAAATGCGCATTAGTATATCAAAATAGTAGATATGCGAGGTCCTCTATTCTGTAGGTCGAATGGGTAGGACCGAATAACTGAAAATTCAATCTATAAGAGACCACCCAAGTAATAAGTATCCTATCTAGAAAAGTTGAGGTAAAACCCATGGACGTCCATCTCATTGTTGTCATGTATACAATGAAAAATAAAAATATTATCAGTAGTAGACCAGTAGGAAGAGATTAGTGCTGCCAGGCTCAGTCCGCATTTACTAGTCAATATCAGAAGCTTACCTTGGCTGATTTGAAGAGTTCGTCGAGAACTTCGGACAAGGTGGGATGAGCATGAACTGCAAACTTTATGTCCTGCACGGTGCCAAAGTAGTTTTGGTCACACTCCTTGAATAAGCAGGAAGCTATTAGATTGGTAGCACATTTTGAGCTAGATAAACCAATTGCAAGTTATTAGGGGGGTCATCAAAATTATTGCGAACGGAATAAGTCCAAGGTTATTGGCCAGGGATAACTTCAAAGTCACAAGAAGTGATCCAGGCTGAAGACTGGCATATATAGGTGTGGCATTTGTTGCAGCTAAATTTTGGGGTTTTATCATAGCAGAACTACCTGGATACGGCTTCCCAATGCTATGGCATTGGATGCTTCATGGATGAGGTCTGCAGCATGCAACCCAAAAATATGTACTCCAAGTATCTCCCCATTGTCAGGTCTGTATATTAACTGCCGAGGATAATAAAAATAAGAACGTAGCACCATCAAACCCAGTCAGGAACAAAAATTTAGAAAACTCACTTGAGCTTGAAAATGCAAGAGAACATAATACTAAAATCTTAAATCTAAATGTGGAAAGTGCAATAGAACAATATATACATATTTGCACCTATAACGAGTGAAGGGAGACTAATGATGGGATAAGCTTGACCAGAAGGTTTAGATCATCGAAAGAACTTAATGAGAAGAGAAAGATGAATATGGTGATGAGAAAAAAGAAAACAAACCAAAAGCAGTTCTGCAGAAACATGAACATTGTTTTAGTTTCCCCCTTGGAGAAGACAGTCTCTTAGTCCCCCTGGAATATGGAGTCTCTATGCAACGCTAGCATAATAGAGAAGAATAAAGGAAGAAATATAACCTTAGCCAGTCCCTCCCCTTCATTTTCTGCTAGAGCCTTTGTGTTAGCCTTAAAACTTGTCTTGGCAACACTTATCTCAAACCCCTCTTTTTCAGCTTTCTCCCTCGCTTGAGGCTGCAAAAGTTTAGATGTTAGTCAAATCTAGGTAAATTAAAAGAAAGTGGTGGCAAGATTTTTTATTTCATTGCTCAATAAGAATGAGAGAGAAGAAAAATTCACACATGCCTTCTTCTTTTATTTATTTATTTTTGAGGTTTGTGGGGTGGGAATTCAAAATGCTCATCTAAAAGATCAAACACAGCCAATCAGTTTTATCAGCAAAATAGAGTTGCAGACACAACCAAATTCAAGTACACAGCCTTCGATAACCACTAAAGAGAAGTCTGCTACACATTTATAATCATAAAACCAGTTTATCATGCAATTTGGTATTTTCAATTGAGTGATTTGATAAACATTTGAAAATCTAAAAAAAACAAAAAACCAAGAGCATCTGATCCAGGGAAGTGGAAAAGGTTTAAGAGGTCAATCAGATAAATGTCTCCAAAAACTAATCCTTGATCATGAGTTGCAATAACACTATACAATTAGACTCCAGAGTTGTTAAGAAATGAAGCGGATGCCAGTTTGACAAGATTTGCACAGCTTTGCAGTGTGACCACAATCACGGGGTAGAGAAATAAAATCCACTATCAAGAGAATTCGGGTTATTCCAACAGATATATGGCACTGGAAATAAAAGACACATCCCACAACCTTTGATGCCATTTTTTCCTTTGATATGTAAACTTTGGAGCCATTGCCTCGAAGATGCTTCAACCTTGATTGTTATTTGGCAGAGGGACCATTAAGTATCTCTTCATACAAATTTTGAAACTCAGTTGCATACTTACTTTTGTCCTTTGGTAGGATTACGGAGTCCAGACACATAGACAACACTTAAAAGAGTCATTGACTCGCACTGAGGCAAGTTCTGAGTTGAACTTTCCATCTTACGCCAACTTGGAGCAAATCTATTCTAGATACTGATGCTTCTGATAATCCCAGAGACTATCAATTCAATTTCAATAGCCTGAACTGAAGAACATGCCTAAACTGGAGGTTCTTCTAGGTATCTGAGACTAGGGGTGACCAAGGGTTTAAGTGTCAAAGATCAATCGAAAGCAAACCAGAAGACATCGTGTGGGTGAAAGCCATGTTGATTGCAGTGATTGAATAATTAACAAAACAAATGAAATATTACTCATGAAAAAAACAAAATAAATGAAATATCGGTCATCCTTGTAGTTCATTTGAATGAAACAAATCAAGAGAATATTTCAGTTGTCCTCAGCAGAGCTGATTACCAGAGTATTTAACATAGAATGAAGAAAAACAAAATTAGTTAAAAAATATACAACATAACACATCTTTTGGTTGGAAGATTTGATATTCACCTCCGTCAGTCCAACCATACTAATTTCTGGGTGTGTGAAACAAGCTGCAGGAATGCTCAAATGGTTGAGCACATGATCTTTTCCACTGACTTGTTCAACAACTATATCAAGAGAGCAATGCTAAGTATGAAATGAGTGTCAATAAGTATTTAATCTGAAGTTGTAAATAGGAAAGTAATAACTGATTACCTGAGATTCCTTGTGCACTTGCAGCATGAGCAAGCATCATTTTCCCATTTGCATCGCCAATGCAATATAAGTGAGGAACCTAATGATAGAAGTATTATTTAAGGAACCACTGCGAAGCCATACAGAACAATGTGCTCATGAGAGCATGTATAACAAACCAGGTTGCCATTTGCGTCAATAACTCGCATATGCTCATCAACTGGAACAAAACCCCGTTGTGTTACTACATTGATCTGCAGAAAAACCAATACAACACTTGAAACCACATCTATTTCTGTCAGTGAACTGCTCATCATTATCTCATGCATATTATCATTTAACAGGACATACATTCTCTAGTCCAAGACCATTTGTAAATGGAGCTCTTCCAGTTGCAATTAATGCTGCATCTACCTGTAGCAAAACAAGAAGAATTTTGTGATAAAAGTTGTGGTACAACTAAAAAGATAAAAGAAAAAAGCATGGACAGAAGTAAAGCAGAAAAAACCATAGTAGCAGAGATAAAACTGAATACATAAAAGCCTCAATTTCCAACTTCCACAAAGGAAAGGACCTTGTAATTTCAGAACACAAAAGCTGTCACCAATATCACAACTAAAATTACCTCCAATGTATCTTTCAGTTCTTTTGTCTTTGCATCAATAAGCTCAATAGTGACTGGTTTCCCATCCTTTGCTGGAGTGATCTATGGAAAAGCAAACACACAGGAGGAATGGCATTTAGAAAATGGCATCCATACAACACACAAAAATAAACAGGAAATTACCTTGGATGCAAACACCCCAGTGTGATAGTCAATTTTCCGTGGATTTATCAGGACTCTTTGGGCTAACTTTCCAATTTCAGGATCAAATCCAGGCATAAGTTGATCTAGAGCTTCAATGAAAGTAACCTGTACAATACCTTCATGATCAGTTTGGTTGACTCCATAATGATTGAAACCATCAAGGTTGTACCAAGACAAAAGATGAAAATAAAAGATGAGAAAAAAACTCCTACATTGACCTATTATAAGAAAACTACTTGACAAAAGAACAGCACAAGTAGATACCCCTGAATGGCAAAAAATAGACAGAAGAAGTTATGAGAGTGAAAACTACACTTCAGAGAATAATGGAATTTGCAGTATCAATAGAAGAAATATTACACATATATAGAGAAAGACTCAATTTGCTAAGAACGTCTAATTGCACTTTTACAGACAAAACTAGTGGCAATGCACAATGAACATACCCAAAAACCAAAGTTTGCCCATGAATAATCACTAGTAAAAGTGATTGTGTGATGGCAGAATAATTGGAGTTGTAATTAATTTTCTTCTTTCCTATTCCTTTTGGCCAAAGAGATTGGCTCCAAGCTGCTTTGTGATATTTTAGGTTTTAAAGAACCTGAATGCTAAGTGGAGAATAACATATCAGGACGAAAAGACACTACCATGTTCACACTTTCATGCGAGTATTCTGAAAGAAATGAAGAATAATAGCATGGAAACACTCAACATCATACAGGTCTGTTAATCAAATAGGAAATGCAAAATTTCAGAACCTTGTATGTAAAATCAAGTAATACCTTAAATGAGGAGCATGGTGGGGAATGAAGCATTTGTTCTTTCAATTTTGACCAAATTTTGTGGTATCTTCCGAGTAAATTCAACTCAAAGGCTAGATATCACTTTCTTAAATCTAATATTTCATTAAAATTACTGGAGGAGAGAAGGGCAAGAAGGACAAAGGGACACTACCTCACTGCCAAGTGCTGTATAAACGTCACTGAATTCAAGCCCAATATAACCACTTCCTACAATAGCTATCCATTCAGGAACAAACTCCAACTTAAGAGCATGATCACTGGTAATTACAGTCTTCCCTGCAGGTGAATATGTACTGATTAGAAATCATATGACCAGGTGAAAGCAGTAGATTGCCAAATTTATCTTATAGATATAGAAGACAACTGTAGGATAGTTCTTACATCCCTAAGGACTAAGGACAACAACAAAGACTCAAGGACCTCAAGTTAATAAATCATTTTCTAGGAATATAGACGGAACACATGTTTTGCTCAAGTTGTGTTCTCCCATGGGCTCATCATAAGCTTATTATTTATACAGTAAAGTTTTCTCACATGGCATTTACTTTATCGATTTCATCCATTACATGCATATTGGATGGAGTTGTCAATTTTATACATAT
The DNA here is from genome assembly GCA_033060915.1 of Euryodendron excelsum. Lineage (NCBI taxonomy): Eukaryota > Viridiplantae > Streptophyta > Magnoliopsida > Ericales > Pentaphylacaceae > Euryodendron > Euryodendron excelsum. Next base: position 1,418,709 of record CM065387.1, on the reverse strand, counting down.
CACATATGTTAATTTTTCCAGTACAACAATATACGTGCTCTACAAAAGCGATGCCAATGGATGTGACTTCTTTACTTTTTCATGTCAATTCACTCCTTAAGTTAAAACATTTGAGTCCTGGATATATAACAAAGAAACTCCTGTATATGACTTCTTTTGCTGTGTCAGACAACTCATGCCCATAGTTATTCTGAAACAAGTTCTCTGAAGGTGTGTGTCGCACCCACAAATCTATTTCAGGCTTTAAGACTGGCATACGTATATTCTCATTAGGTCTCATATAATGTTTTAATGTGAATAATCTGAACTCATAAACAGTGTGCATCTCCAACCAACTGCGGAAGACGACAAAAAACAAAAAAACAAAAACAAAAACAAAAAAGAAAGGAAGAAAAGCCATGAAAGTTTAAGCACTGTTGCATCTTACAGAATATAGATGCCTATAGCACTAAAACTGCTCTTAACCACAAAAATTTGTTAAGACACCAGAAATCATAGGGAAAAAGGGATGGAAAAAGGGATGAGAAAGGAACATTTACCATCAACTTCAATGCCTTTAGGAACAAAAGGAACAGAGCCAGTAGCAATTATTATATCTTTTGTGGTTACCACATTGTCAGAATGGCCAACTTTTCCATATTTCACCTTTTGAGGACCCTGAACATATTCATAACTTAAGACCATAAACATCAGGGTTTCATAATGGTCTTCATAACCATGAGATAACATTCTAAATTATAGGACAAGCAGTAGCTAATATTGTAAGAAATCTGGTTTTGTATCGGGTTAACTAAATGAACTTTTGCTGTCTATGATAATGGTTACTACATGTGACAGCATGTATGCTTACCAGTATTGTGCCGACACCTGTCAATATATCCACACCAAGTGCTTTCAACGAATTGGTCAAGTTATTACGAATTTTTGAAGCAAGGTTATTTGCATGATCAGCCACTCCCTGTCTGTCATAGCCAGCAGCTGAAACCTATCGTTATACACAAAATAGAACAGTAACTCATAAATGCTAATAAAATGTTGGAGGGAGATTTTGAATGAGGGTGCACTAACTTAATCGAGCTTTAAGAATCTTTTGAGCATGCTGTGATTTGATTACATTATTAAAGCAGAATGATTTAGTGGGTACAGTGGAACTTAAATAACAAAATGTTCCCACATCCCTGTAGCAGTAAACTTTTTATTAGGTTCTATTTTTATATTAGGTTAGAATTAGATGGCATAGTGCCACTTCCCTAAGAGACAGGTATAAATCTTTAGAAGGAAAACAAATACCACCATGATTAGGATGGAAAAGGTATCAATACCAATCACAAGTATTTTTTGATATATATGATCAATTATCAATTACCAATGTTATGAATGGAAAGGAAGTCAAGGGGTATATTAACCAAGCAGAACTTGCCACACTCAACACTCAGAAAGCACATGAAGAGGTATTCTTATAGAATTTTGCTGTGTATTGGTTTCGGCTTCATAAGTTCAGGTATGATATCCTTACCTGCAAACCCAAAGCCTTCAAGTGATGATCATTCCGAAGTTCGCGCATCCGACCACTTACAGCAAGAAGAGCTTTAGATGGGACACAACCTCTGTTTACACATGTTCCCCCAATCACATCTCCCTCAATGATAGCTGTTTTGAGACCCTGCAAGTGAATTTAAATTTATTGCATCCACTCAGCCTCAAATACAAGGAATGATAACAACTAATGTTACAAACCACCCCCCCCCCCCCCCCCCCCCCCCCCCCCCCCCCCCCCCCCCCCCCCCCCCCCCCCCCCCCCCCCCCCCCCCCCCCCCCGCACCCCCCCCTCTAAAAAACACACACACACACACACCCACTCCAATATCTTTTCTTTTTTACTTAGATTCCATTTCCTCCATAGTACATTGCCACTTCTTGAATTGTACAGTGACAATGATAGTACCTAACTCCGAATTAGATACCACAGACACTAATCCATATAAAAAGCAGAATCATTAATTTTTTTTCTTTTTAATTTTTTCCTAAAACATCTTCAAAAGAGGAATCAACTTTGTAGCACTAACAGCTCGTGGTATGCAGTTACCTACTCAAGATCATCTAGAACAACTTTAATGTGCAATAGTGGAGTCACCACCAGATAATAAAACTCTATATGAGCTAGTTATATGGAGACCCATGTCAATCAACATGATAATAGAATTGGAATTCTATACTGTCGAGGACAGTATTTGGCAGTTAGAAAATAAAGATTGACTGGAAATATAAGCATAAATTAACTAATTTCCTAGCAATTAGATGGCCAAAATGAAACTTAAGATAAACAGACGGCAGAAATTTAAAGCATGCATGGTCACAACCGATCTAGTCAATTCAAACCCAATTAGCATCGAATTATGCAGCAGAATGGACTTACAACAGCAAGGTAAGTCCGTAAGTGACAAATGAACTGAAGAAATGTTCGATAACTAATTAGCAGAACCTCCTGTAATTCAAGTTTCAATTGATCATTCAATTACCATTTCAGCTAAACTAAACCTCGCAAGCGTGAAATTCAAACCAATTCGAATTTCGATTAAGTGATCGCTCGTACCTTCTCGACCGCATGCAAAGCAGCTCCGTGACCTCCGACGCCAGCTCCGATGATGACGAGATCGTAATCAAACGACTTCGGAGCACTTCCATTGTCGGCCAACGAAGCCGAGAGCTTCTTCGATAGTCTCCGGCTCGAAACGACAAATCGGCGAGACTCGGACCGCTTGAGCTGAGAAAACCCTAAAGCCTCTCTTCTGAGACCACAGAACCGGAGGTTCAAAGGCTTGCTCGAGTGAGTGAGAGAACAGAGTTCGAAGGCGTGGTTTGATCTGGCAATAGCTGGAGCGGAGTGAGGGTGAGATGTAGAGAGAGAAAATAAGGACTGCATTATAGATTTGTAGAGAGAGAAAGTATGATTGTTTAGAGAGAGAGACAGAGAGTGGAGGAAATGTATAGGTGGTGGACTGAGCAGTGTTGGTTTTGGAGGTGTCTACGGCTACGAGTCTGTTGAAGAGCTTGAACAGACGGAGATATCAAAGTGCGGCAGATAAACCACCTTCACTCCTTTCACGTTTGCTAACGTACACGGGGTGCGTTGGTTAATTTTGTTCTTATCCGAGAGTGAAACAAGCACGTGCTTCACCCAACGCGTACATGATTAAGCACGTGATGTTGCAATCAATATCAAAATTCGGAATTTAGGCATAAACGATGTTCAAGCTCGGCTCATTAAAAAATTTGATTGACATTTATATAAACAAATTAAACTTAAATATATTTTACTATTTATTAATTTTTTAGTTCAATTTAATAAATTTATATACATTAAAAAAAATTAAGCTATCAAACTCGACTTAAAAGTCAAACAAGTTAAGCTTAAGAGCTTGTCTGGCACTTTTTATTTTTATTTTTTATTTGTTTACAAGCTGATTTTAATAAAAACGAAATAAAACTGAAAAAACAAAAGCTGGCTTATCAACCACCTCTTTTTTTTAAAAAAAAATCATAAAAAAAATTTATACCAAATATATTTTTAGTTTTGTTAAAATTTTTCAAACCGAACAAACCACTCTTTAGCTAGACTCAACTTTTTTATTGCGTTTGAAAGCGACTGTATTATATTTAGCTATAGAGTAGTTTTAAAAAAATGTTAAAATTATCAGTCAATTGAGGTGCCTTGATTGACAACGACTCAATTCATTAGCAAATGTAACAACTCAACAATATGACATACCATTTTACTACACCCTATGAATTGAATTTTATTTTAACTACCTATTATTTCACTCTTTAACTAATTCAATTATTTTTTTTACCCCACAATTTAAATTTCGCAAAAAAAAAAAGGTATTTTATTTGCCTTTTCCTTACTTGGAACTTAAAAGGAAACTATTTAAATTAAAATTTCATAAGTATTTGGTCTTTCCCTTGATATTTGCGACCCATATTCCACGAATTCTTGTTTAGCTGTCATTTCACCTAAGCTCCAAAACATTACAATTTTTGAAAGTGATAAAAAAGTGAAATAAATTGGGTTTGAAAATTCTTTTTTACCCATTCCCCTCTTACTGTCCTATTTGTAAAACACCCAAAAATACTGTCCTTTATAAGTATTTAGTAACCACTTCCTCCAAAAGGAATTTTTTTTGTAGAAATCTAGTGCTTTGGGTTTTTTTTTTTTGTTTTTTTGGTGCTAAGCACTTGTGATTTTGGATACTACTTTTGTGTGAATCTATCATTTTCTTTATTTTTAATAGGCCCATTATTGTAAAACTTAAACACAAGTGACAGTAGTTGGTTATACGTGCTATTGTATCGTTGAATTTTGTCATCTCACAACCAAATAATATTTTATTGGAACTTGAGAGAATAATAAATTTTCTTTTTATTCTTTCTTTTCATTTCATTGGTTTCTAATTTAAGAGAGAAGATATGAAATATGAAAAAAAAAAGAAGGAGAAGAAAGAGGAGAAAATTTATTTTTTCTTCTCTCTTTATTTCTCTTTCTATTTTTCTTTTTAATTTCAAATAGTGAAAATTTATTTAGTTTCCACTTTCCTTTCATTTTATTTGTAAAATGAAAGAGATAAAATAAACCAATTTTTATTACATTTATTCTCTCACTTCGTTTCCCTTTCTTTTCCAAACTCTTCACCTGCCTTGAGAAATGATCTTCTTTCAACTTTAGGGATGAACCTCGTGGATAGTAAGACCAAATACCTGAGGCGATCAGAATGTGGAGGTCTTGGTTATATATATCAGAGATAGGATACACAACAAAGTTCAGAGATGCAAAGAAAAATTCTTAAGTCAAGTAGGTAGAGAAGTCTAATTGAAGTCTGTGGTTCAAGCTATACCTACCTTCATTATGATGCGCTTCAAGCTTCCATTATCTATTTGTAAACGTATTTAGTCCCTTTGTAATAAATTATGGCAGGGTGATAATGAGGAAAGGGAAAAAATCCATTGGAGTGCTTGGGATAACTTGACAGCTCCTAAGGGAAACAGAGGGATGGGATTCGGAAATATTTAGTGTTTTAACTTAACTCTACTAGCCAAGCAATTCTGAAGGACGATAAAAAAATCCAACTCAGCTGTGGGCAAAGGTGCTTAAGGGCATCTATTCTCCTTATGACTCTCCTATTAGGGGTGTACAAAAGAACCAATCGACCCGAGAACCGAACCAACTCGATTTCTCTGGATCTATTTAATTCGGGTCTATCAAATATTCGGTTCGATTCTGAGTTTAAAAAAGTCAATCCGATCATTTCGGTTCGGTTCTCGAGTTCACACTTTCTAGACTCAAACCGAACCAAAACGACCCAACTAGAGAACCGAACCGAGACCTAATCTTATATTGATCAATTTTTTTTTACATATATTCTATATATGCCTTTAAATAATGGTTATTTAAATTTAATTATTATTAATTTATGTTTGTATGTTGTTTTATTATTTTAAAAAAAAATTAGGATACAAGATTAATGTTGTTTTTAATTTTTTTTAATAAAAGAACCACGTTTTCGAACAATAAAAGACGACTCGACCCGATATTGACACCAACCAACCTAAGACATAGAACCGAATTGAACCAATTCAAACCGACTCGGGTTGGTTTGGTTCAGTTCTTTGAAAAGATCGGTTCAATTCTAAATTTAAAATTTTAAAACTAATTAAGATCGGTTTTGAATCTACCACAGACCAAACTCGACCTATGCACAAACCTATCTCCTATGCATGCATAGAAAGGAGGAACAACTACTTGAATATGGGCAAGCCTTATACAATGAAGAGACCAGCTGTCAAATAGAGTTCGCCGGAATGTGGCAAACGGGGAGAATATGAAGATATTGTCAAATAAGTGGATTCCAAACAACAAAGACTTCAGAATTCACGGTCCAAAGCCGCAAGTTTGCCCTGCTTCTAAAGTGCAAGACCTTATTAAGGAGAAACAATGGAATATCGATCTTATTAAAAGCCTTTTTGCAAATGTAGAAGCTCCAGCCATGGAACAATTCCCTTAGCGTGGCCTGATATGGAAGATTCTCTGGTTTGACACTATAACTTTCATGGGACCTACACTGTTAAATCAGGTTACACAATTGCCTTTGATCTTGAACAACAAAGAAAGAAACCGAAGCCAGGGCTCTCCTACGTACTCCCCAAAAAGGAGTTATGGAAAAAGGTTTGACATGCTCCATCTCCCCTTAAGGTGTGCCAGTTCATTTGGAAAGTTGTCACAAATGACGTAGCTACTAAAGAGAAGTTGCACAAGAGAGACCCATTGTGTTCCATTTGTAGCAAAGAAGTTGAATCTATACAACATCTCATATTTGATGCAATTGGACGAGAAGTGTTTGGTTTGGGAATGGACTATCATATAAAGTAGATTGCTTAATACTTTATTTGGAACTTCAATTTTTAGTAGAAAAAGCAAAGAAAAAAAAATGTGATGAAAAAGTGAACAAAAATATTTTTATTCACTCTTTTATCATGTTTTTCTTTTTTTATTGAAAATTCAGGTTTCAAACAAAGCTTACATATAAATTATATGGCAAAGTGGCTGAAGCAGCTCCTTATCAACCGAGAAAGGGTAGGCTCTAAATCCATTGTTTTAGCTTTTTAGCTTTGTTGGTCTATCTTGAAATCCAGGGAACGAATGGATGCTTAATAGAATCCCCTTGATTTGGGTTCCACGATTTCCAGAGCAAATTGTGCAACCTCAGACTATTTGCAAGCAATCTTCAATGCTACCCAGCCATACCAGGAGCAAAGCCATCTTCCTCAGGTGTTTAGGTTTTACTGTGATAGCATGAACGGAAGCTTACAGGAGGGACATTACAATAAATTAAAAGTACATAGACTCAATTATTACAATTGAAAGTACAAGTTTTGAAGTGAGATTCAGTGTATGGAGAGCCTTATTCCCACCCTCCTGACATGGTGGTGGGACGATGGGACGGTGAGTACAAAATTTTGACTAACTTTATTCCTTTTGGCATATCTCATCTCTCTCTCTCATCTCTTATGTAATTCATTTTAAGGTGTATAATTCATTTATGTGTATGCATGTCATTTTTTTTTTAAAGGACCCGTGTCATCTTCTCACCGCCTGTATTAGGGGATAGCTCTCTTTTTTAAAGGATAAAATGGATCAAAGATTTTTTTGTAGATCAGACATTTTCTTTGAAACAGAGATTAACAGATAAGATTTTTTATTCTCTCTCTATATATATGAAGAGCACTTCTCTAGAGTTTTTCATCTTCTTCATACTATCACTCCCTTTACTATTACTCCTTCAATTTATATCAAGATTTGGTCAACACCTTTTTTTTCGAAATTCATAGTTAGAGCATTATGGCTGACTTAATTTCAGATAGTTGAACAGCTGAGACTGATCTTCCAAGTGGAGAAAACGTCTCCCATAGAGGTCGTAACTATACACCTGAATTTACCACTGATCAGACTATTATTGTTTCATTCTACTATCAATTTACTAAAAGTAAATTCAATAACGTTGTATTTATGCATATTTGTTATTTTTTGACAAATTTATAGAGGTAAAGACGAAATGGTAGATTGGGTACGGATGGTTGGTCCGCCAAATGGCATCGTGGTTGTTATCAAAAGGTCTGCTAATTTAAAAAGCGGCAAACTTCCGAAGTGTATTCTTGGTTGCGAAAGAGGAAGAAAATACGAACCATCACAGTATCTTTCTGAAGGGCAACCCTTGCAAAGAAATACTGAAACAAAAAAATGCGGTTACATATGAATTTGTTAAAAGTTAGTATTTTTCGTATGGAATGGGTTGATAGTTATATGGTACGAATGAATTTGTGTCAGAAATAATAAGTGGAGGACTGGGTGCCCCCGAATGAGAGTTTGGAGAAGATATTAATTAGAAGTTATGTTTTTATGTAATGTTGAATTTACTACTGTATTAATATGTTAAAAGTTATTATTTTTCGTATGTGTTTTTATGACAAATCAAAATACTAAAAAATGTAGTATTAATTTTTAAGAATAGTCTTAAATAACAAAATTGAATTTTTCGCTTTAGTGTTTTCAAAAAAAATTTATGTTAACTAGTTTTGCATTTATGTTAATAATGCATTTTCAAAAAAATGTATTATTAAATTTTTTTTAATAAATAACCGGGATGTGGTATTAAAAGGAAACAAAAATTTATCAAGGGGTGAATGACAAAATTAGAGTTTTTTGGGAAAAAAATTAGAGGTAAAATTGAAAAGTTAAAAATTTTTAATTGTCCTGCCAGGGGTAGGTTGTGAGGAGTGAGAAAAGAGGTTTTTAACGTAAAGTATAAAGATGAAAAGTATAATTTATTTTTATTTTTTATTATGTATTTAAAAATGTATCAGTTAAATTATACGCATCTCTGACGGATTTTGTTCCTATATAACTAAAGACGGACGCTAACAAAGCAAAAATTAAAAAATTCCAATAAATCGCAAGTGATAATTGCCAAGCTTCGAAATCAAGCAGGATTTACAGTCCTACAACATCGGGGGCATGATACTTTCAAATTCAAAGTGCGGTTTGTTAAGATGGTTGTAAATTCCCATCCAAGTGGAGACCTAGAAAACGGCCGCGAAGCCCGCATTCTCGTTTCTGGAAACTCAGACACGTAAGGCCACCGTTCCACGCGTCCCACTCTGACTTGACCTCTTCTTCTTCTTCCTCTACTTCTTCTTCTACTACTTAGTTACGTTCTTCTCTCACAACAAACTCAACTCCCAAAGTCTCTCTCTCTCTCTCTCTCTGCATTGTAACTATTTGTTGATCTGGTGTTCTGCTTTTTTTAGAAGGATTTTGGGAAAAAGAGTAGAATAGGAAGAGATGAGCAACAATCTGGAGACAAGAACACTGCTGGATGAGCTTAGCAGCTTCGACAAGGGAGGCCTCCTCGATCTCGGCCACCCTCTCCTCAACCGCATCGCTGAAAGCTTCGTCAAAGCCGCTGGGGTATAATTATTACATTACCTGTATATATTTATATATGTATATTCACGCAATTACACAAACTTAAACTTCAACATTGTAAATCTCTCTCTCTCTCTCTCTCTCTCTCTCTACACGATTCTTTTGGCTGACAGATTGGAGCACTCCAGGCAGTGTCGCGCGAGGCTTATTTCACAGCTGTTGAAGGTGTGACGATTCCCCATTGTGTTTGTTATGAATGTCAATGGTTTTAATATGTCCCTATATATATATGTAAAAATTTGTATGTATGCTTGCTCGTAAATCAGGTACGGGAGCTGATACCAGTGGTGTACCGCCAGAAATCACAGGCGGCAAGAAGCATCGATTCCCGGACCTCAGAGGTATGTGACTTCTTCTCTATTTAAACGCCTTACAATTGCATTAATGTATGGATTTCTGATTTCATCTAGTAAGAAGAACAAAAATGGGGGAGTTGTGCTATGATGGGGCTAAATTTGTTTTTTTGGACTATAACCTGCTTGTGTAATGTTTTGTACGATATTGTGTGCTGAGATCTTATTTGGGAGATCTGTGTAGTTTAACATTATATAACACTGGTTTAAGGAGGGGGGTACCATGTCACTCGATGTAGGGTTTTGCAGCTAATGTTTGTTGGGATGCTTGATATGCATTTTTGAGCATTTTTCTAAGTTATATTTGGATTAATGATTTGGTGAGGGAAAAGGAAAGGAACAAGATATGAAATGACATTGTATATTTGGTTGCTAGAAGAAAGTGGAAGGTAACCAAAAAAAAAAAAATGTAAGAATTTGAAATCTCATTTCATTCACTTTTTCCTCTCTTATTCTTTTCCTTTTCTCTTGACCAAATTCAGATTCCAAACATAGCATTAAGCTTTTGAAAATAGTAGTCGGGAGAGGTCTTTGTCTAAGTCTTTCCATCTGCATTTATTTTCTATTAGCATTTTTTTTTTTTTTGCATGTGTGGAAGGATGTTGGAGACTTCATATCCATTGTTGGGTCTGTTTCCTTGTCCCTAATAGCTTCAGATTTGCTTAAGCCTACTTGTTTTTAAGGGGTATACCCCTTGATTTTGTATTGTAAATAATGTAGTGTGTGTGTGTGTATTGGAGTTACTTTTACTTACCAAAATAAGAGAGAAAAATCTACTACTTGCTAGTGTGTTTCATTGATAGTTAAATCCTGCAATATCAATAGACATAAACATTGAAAATATGTGATGTTGGTATCTGATACATAGATGAGCCCAACCTGGTAATGGACAAGCCTTTCTCTGTGTGTGGGGGAAGGATGCATTCTCAAGAGTATTGCCCAAAAATTTTAGCACAAATTGACTGGTTGTAGAGCATGAACTGCTCTTAACCGAATATAAAAAGTATGTATCAGCAAATAGATCAAAAACCTTATATTACTTTTGTAACCTGATGAATATAGTGAATGGACTACCAGTTCTGGACTGGGAGACATGTTAGGTAAGACAGGTTGAGCTATTAATTTGTTTTCCACTCATCTTGGGACTGTTTTTGGGGAGGATTAAGAATAAAATTCATCTAAACAGTTGCATGGGTAGTATACTTGTTTCACTGTTGAACTCAGTTTTTAGCCATGTATTTTATGCTCCTTTACTTGCTTTGCAGGGGAAACCAGCAGCAAGTCTCTTGAAGCCTTGGTAAGAGTCAAACTAGTGTGCTAGATTTCTTTCTTGAATAACTAGCCAAAAAAAAAAAAACTCGCCAGGCCTTTCTTGGAACCATGACACAGTGTCATGGAACATTCAATAAATACTTAGAATTTGATGGTAAATGCCAACTCAAATTTATTGTGCGTGTTAGTGGAAGGTAATTTTGTACTCAGGTCTATTTGGAGTTTTTGTCAGGTTTGTGGTTGGTTCATTCATGTTGCGCAGCTCTATTTCTAATGCTTTACTTCCCATAACAATGCTTTCAGGTGAAGAACACTGGAAAAGAATCTCTACAGTGGGGTAAGTCTATGCACCGAGCTGACTCTTTTTTCCTTCTCATTTGGAGGCTGTATCGGAGATCCAAGGAGTTCAATGAATAAAATCTGGCTACCAGCTTAATTGGCTTGACCATGTCTTTCTGTCGAGTTGTCACAATGTATCTACCATTTTCAGCATTCATGTTTGTAGTGGTTTGGTTGTAGATCTTACACATTCACCCTGGAGCAGCTATCTATGTGACTAATCCTTTTTTCAATTTCTCTGCACGTTGGACAAACTCTAGAAATAAACATTGAACATAAAAACTTGAGAGTTGTGCAGACCCTAACTCGCTTTTCTATTGATGAGTTCACTTTCCCTCTGATGAAGATAGATAGGTTGGTATTTGAACTGTCGGTTAATTATAGATGGCCGACCAGCTGGTGCTTGTACAAGGTTGGATCATTATGTGTCATTGGAATTATGAAAGCGAAAGATGCTAATAATCGTTTCTTCTGCTCCAGGACTGGCTGCTGGAATGTACTCAGGTCTCACCTACGGGCTTAAAGAGGCTCGCGGAACTCATGATTGGGTAATGTTACTAATCATGGTTTGTTACTTCTATGACACATTATGCTTCGTTTGGAATTCAGATTTTCAGTGAAAAAAAAAAATGTGATGGAAAAGTGAGCAAAAATAAAGAATATCTTTGTTATATTTTCTTTCACATTTTTCTTTTCTTTCACTTATCCTACAAAAAATCTGGGTTCTGGGCGGAGCCTAAGTGTTCACTAGAATTCATGGTTGAGTCAAACAACACACAACGACAAGAATGCATGCATTGAGTCTATGCATACAATCTGTTATGAATCTTTGTCATTGTGTCTTCTAGAATGCTTTGCAAATTCGCCAGCAGTCTTGCTTTGGTGACCTCATTTTTATGCTTTTTATCTCAATACTGTCGTGCGTAATTTCAGGAGCAATGGTTTGCTTTCTTAAATCCTTTTCTCTATGAACAAGGTCTTACAGGTAATTAAGTAGTGTTCATAACAGCATATTGCTTTCTTTTGGTGCAGAAAAATAGTGCAGTGGCGGGAGCAATCACAGGTGTGGCACTAGCACTTACATCAGATGATTCTTCCCATGAGCAGATTGTGCAAAGCGCTATTACTGGTGCAGCACTCTCCACTGCTGCGAACCTTCTTGCCGGGGTATTCTAATTTCACAATGGGCCAAAGCCGGCCCTAGAATTTGGTTGCTTTCCTGTCTATTCTATATGCAAATTGTCTACTAGTTTGTCTAAAACAGACCCTTCTAAGAGTTCTCTTTTAGGCTCAGGTTTTGTTCAAAGAGCCAACTCCTATCCTGGGAGCCTTCTGTAGTGGTTGGCTAATCAAGTTCAGATTTGATTTTCATTCTTGGAGCCTTTTGGTTACTTCAACTGCTTAATTGAACATTTTAACGCTTCCTTCTAGGCATATCAGGAGGAATGATTTCTACTCATCTGATCTAGGACACCTGAATATAATGGCTCTCTCTCTCTCTCTCTCTCTCTCTCTCTCATGCTGCAAGATTACTCTGCATCAGGCTTCTGGCAACGAGCTGGGGGTATCAAACTATAAGATTGCATATGGCAGTTATGTGTAATAAAACGATGAGCTTTGAATGCTTTAGAAAAGGAATTTGATCCTTTCCAAGTAGCCTTCAATTTTAGAGGCATCGTTGTTATGTTTGCATCATTTTCGGTTGATTTCTGTTGAAATTATTTTCAAAATATATAATATATGTAGTAGTTTTGAGATTTTTTCATTTTGGTTTTGACTAGCTTTAAAGAAAGTCTATATTGCCTTATTAAATGAATCCCACATCAAAAAGTGAGAAGTTTTGTAAGGCATTTATAAATGCCAACAACTTTCTATGTATTGCTTTAGAGCAATGATTGGGTGTAGCACTCAAGTGTGAGCATGTGTGCCAAGCCACATGTGCGTCACGCGCACGTCTCGCGTGCGAGTCGCATGGCGCAATGTGGCGCTTTAGTGGCGCACTTGGCATATAGACTAGTGGCACGTGCGCGTGTGGCGTGTGATCAAGACCATTGATTTTTGTCAATCATGATGATCAACGATCGGATGGCTAATACATAAGTAAAAAAGATCGTATGGTGAGAACCACACCTGATCATAGAGGTGTGATGTATGATATGATCAAATAATAAATAGATGTGATCTACACCGTTAGATTAAGAAATGGGCGATCCGACGGCTGTGTTTAAACTTGCAAGTGACTGTTAGAAATCAGTTATTATTTGAATTCTAACAGTCATGTATGGTCCAAAAAGACACCAAAATGTCTATAAAAATATGGCAAATTCGCAGACAAAAACATATAATTTTTTCTACAACTTCTCTATATATTGAAAGGCAATACAGTTCTTGATTCTTTTCTAGTTTTATTATTCATCGTCTCTGAAGTCTGTTTCTGCAGAAATAGACATTCAGATTCTTGGCAGACTTGATAATCAGAGGGTATTCGGGTCTAATTTCGTGTGTGCAACACGCAGTCAAAATTACAAATTTTTCTGGGCTCCATTGTATCCTGGAGGCGATTCGCCATTAACCCGGTGCACACCTGATTCTGAGAATTGGTGGGGCGAATATCGTTTTAAGGAAAGCGATATTAATCGTGCCTTGGATGCGATTATTCTTCTTCTTCTTTCTTTTACAGATTTCTGAACTAACAATCTTAAGACGATATTCCAATCATAGCTGCATCATTGCGAGAGTTTTCTGCAGACTTTATGAAACTGGATCGTTTTGATGGAGCAAACTTTAAAAGATGGCAGAAGAAGATGCACTTCCTACTTGCCAGCCTCAAAGTGGTGTATGTTCTCACCACTCCTAAGCCTGTTGCAAATGAAGATGAGAGTGTGGCTGAAACAAGGACAAGGATGAAATGGGAGCAAGATGATTACATATGTAAAGGACACATCTGCAATGCAATGTCTGATACTCTGTTCGATATGTACCAGAATAAGGGGACTGCTAAAGAATTGTGGGATGCACTTGAAGCCAAGTACTTAATGGAGGACGCCACCAGTAAGAAATTTCTGGCTTCAAAATTTTTCAATTATAAGATGTCTGATACTCGTCCTGTTATTGAGCAGTTTCATAAAATCATGCATATCCTAAACCAATTCAATCAGTATGACATGAAAATAGATGAATCCATTACGGTTTCTGTCATTTTGGACAAACTTCCATCATCATGGAAAGATTACAAAAAAAGTCTTAAACACAAAAAGGAGGACCTGTCTCTTGAAGAATTGGGTCGTCATCTTCGGATTGAGGAGGAATTTCGGAAAAGAGACAGTAATAACGAGCATAGCTCTCATGCCTCCAAGGTTCATATGATGGAGGATGGACAAAGGTCAAAACAGCCCTCCCAATCTGGACAAGATAATCGTAAGAGAGGCAGAAATGCTGGTAACAATGGCAATAATTCTGGAAATAACCAGAATCACAATAAGAAGACAAAGAAGGGGACATGTTTCTACTGCAAAAAGGAAGGCCACTACAAGAAAGAGTGACGTCTCTTTAAGAAACAAAAAGGGAACAATGCTAAAGACTCTAAGGAGAAATTTGTGGCCATGATATCCGAGGTTAATATCCTTGAAAATAATGAAGCATGGTGGATTGACTCTGGTGCGACGAGACATGTTTGTAAAGACAAAAGTTCTTTCAAGACCTATGAACCCATGGAGGACGACAATGTTCTTTCAAGACCTAAAAGTTATTTCAAGACCTATGAAGTCTGTTTCTGCAGAAATAGACATTCAGATTCTTGGCAGACTTGATAATCAGAGGGTATTCGGGTCTGATTTCGTGTGTGCAACACGCAGTCAGAATTACAGATTTTTTTGAGCTCCATTGTATCCTGGAGGTGATTCGCCATTAACCCGGTGCACACCTGATTCTGAGAATTGATGGGGGCGAATATCGTATCAAGGAAAGCGATATTAATCGTGCCTTGAATGCGATTATTCTTCTTCTTCTTTCTTTTACAGATTTCTGAACTAACACTGTGTGTAGCCCCAGAAGACGAGAAATTACAGTGGTTCATGCGCTACAGAAAGAAACGAGCATTGGCATGTGAAAATTAAAGGGTATTGTAGAGGAGGGTGGTGATGTATCATTCACTTCACATATGATTTGAAGTTTATGGTGTTTAAGGAGTGGGGTTAAGGGTGATAATGTAAAATAAAAAATACTGACATTAGCTGCGCTGTCCAACAGGCGTCATACCATCAGCCTGCGTTATTAAATAGGTGCAACTGAATTTGAGGATGACTAAGCCCACTCTTTTTTTTTTTGGAAATAGACTAAGCCCACTCTGATAGGTTTGCCTTTGGCCATTCATTAATGACATGGCAATTTTTATAGGGCATATACAAATGAATCAATGCACATTAGTCACACCTAGTAGGGATTCTTAATACTAAATGATTTTCTTACAAATTTCTTATTTTAAAATATACATGTGATTGTATGCTTTTGTTTGTTGGATGTTGTTTGTTTGATAAGAATTGATTGCCCTTGTAGGTTAAAGTGAATTTAATTAGTAACCAAAAGAAATGTTTCATAGATGTCGATTTTTTTTTTTTTTTTGCAAATTATAATAAAGGCCATAAATTTAATCTTTTTTTCAACATTATCTCAACCAACCGTCTCAATGTCCTAGAACTGTTTTGAAACTAAACTCAAAACATATTTTGAAACTTTTTAATTTGTTGAGTTTAGTTTGAATTAGCTCAATAAATTTATATAAATTACATAACAAAAATTATATCTCGTTAAAAGTTCGTTTGAGATCGGCTAACATAAATAAGTCAAATTTAAACACATTTCAAAGTTTATTAATTTTATGAGTACAGCTTAAACTTGGTTCGATAAACTTATATATACTAAAAAGTTCAAACTACTCAAACTCGACTCATGATCTACTCAATTAAAGCTCGTTTGGACTCTGTTCGAAAGTTAAACAAGCTAAGATTAAACACATTTTCAAGCTTGTTAAGTATTTTAAATCAAGCTTGAACAACTCATCACTCGGTTTGGTTTGTTTACTGCCCTTCTCAAAATACAAAGTAGGTCAAGTTTTCAACCTATCCATTGCATTTCTAGAAATCGGTTCGTTATATAAACAAACTAATTTTGAACACATTTTAGATAAACTTATATACACTTAAAAATTCAAGTTACTCAAGTTCGGCTCATGATCAGCTCGATTAAAGCTCATTTGAACTCGACTCAAAAATTAATCAAATCAAGCTAGAATATATTTTTAAACTTGTTAAATTTATCAAATTAAACTTGAACAACCCTCTATTCGACTCGATCCATTTGTTTGTAGCCCAATCTATACGTATAATCGAACGGGCTCGGCTTGTTTGGATCCATTCAAACAATCGAACGATTCTAACCCGACCTTGACGGTTCGGGTTGTCAAGTACGCTGTACGCGATTCCTGCCTTCCTGCCCTCACCGCCAGTGCAGGTTAATAATTCTCTCTCTCTCTCTCGCGTGGCCTTCGGTATTGCGATCTGAGATGGTACGTATGTTTTTCAGTTCTTACTCTCCGAAGCTTTAATTTCTCATTCGATTTTGGATTTTTGAGGCGTTGTAGCTGCACAAGCAAACGTTTATGTGTTTCTGTATCTGGTTGCCTACCATTGCGGCCTTGATTTTAGTTTCTATTTCACTGAGAAACAATGAGATCCGATTTTTGCTCATCTTCGATATCGAAGGACCTCCGTAGCTTGGGCTTTGTTGTCGCTGAAGATCAGAATCTAGGGTTTCGATGCTTTGTCTTCCAAGTTATTTTCCAATTTTGATACTTACTGTTTTGATTTACCGTGCTTTTTTTTTTTTTCTATTGTATTTGTTCAAAGTTTCTTAATTTTCTTGTAAGGAATTTGTGGATTTGCGCTGATTCGTCAGAAAAGTTGGGGGTTTAGCTTTTCAATCGAGAGGTTGATTATGATCTATGATTAGGCCGTTCAATGTGTCGTTTAACCTTATTGGATGGTCATTTGTTCCGTGCTTTTGCTTTTCCTCAATAAAAGGGAATTCATTTTTCCTGTATTATTTTAACCTAAATTTGTTTGCCAATTGTGTTATTTTGTTAGCTAAATTTGATTTTTTTAACCTTATTAGTAGCAATGAAGACAAAGTGAATGATTTGAGTTGGCTTAGTAGCTGAGCTTAGAACCCCGCTTTTCTCTCAACGGTTGCATGTTCAAACCCGCTTACAGTAGTAATTGCATGAATCAAATGTTGTTGAGAATGGGCTAAATGTCGCTTGCACTTTGGTGGGGCTGTGGTAATAGACTCGTCATTTTTAGGTTAGTAGTTATGGCTCAAAGCGAACAGTCCGCAGTGGGTGAGAACCCCTATGGTCGCGCCCAAGGGATTACTACACTGGTTGCCCCTTCCAACCTTTTTACTCGGCCAAAAAAAAAAAAAAGAATGATCAAGCATTCCATAATTTGCTTCTAAATTCTTCTGCAATTTTAACCATCCTGTAGTTAAGGTGTTTTCTTGAAGTTTCATTCTTCTGCTTTTGTACCTAATGAGTTAGGGATGAAGAATTCATGAGCTTGTGTAGAACTAATTCATTTGGTTTGGTGTTTAGGATTTTTAAGGGATTGCGGCCAAATTGGTAGTGACCAAATTCTGGACTTGTGTTTTCTGGACGTGAAAGCATCTGCATATTCTGATCTAATTTTGAATAACAAGAAGATGTCGTCAAGTAAGAAAGAAGAGAAAGTTTCCCAGGATGCGGCGGAAAGAATTAAGGCTGCTGCTTTGACAGCAGCAAAGGGCCTTAGCCGTGCTCAGGCTGAGCGAGCAGCCACAGCTGCAGCCAGAAATGTCAATGCCTATGGACAGAAGGAAGAAGGGCCCAGCAGATGGCAGGAGAGAAAGGAAGCAAAGAGACAGATGTATTTGATGAGTACTGAGAAACAAGTAAAATTGGGTGAAAGGAAAGACCCCAAGGCTTCAATGTCTACCATTGCTGGTGCAGCTTCACAATGCCAGAAATGTTTCCAAACTGGGCATTGGACTTATGAATGCAAGAATGAACGCGTTTACATCTCACGACCCTCTCGTACCCAACAACTTAAAAATCCCAAATTGAGGATGAAGCTCTCGATTTCTTATGATTTGGATAACCCAGACATTCCAAAGGAGCCGAAGGATGAGAAGCATTCAAAGAAAAGCAAAAGGAAGCATAGGTCAGATACTGAGTCTGGCAATGATAGCGAGGCTTCAGTTTTTGAGTCTGATAGTGGGGCGTCATCTGTTACTGGATCAGATTCAGAGACTGATTCAAGCTACAGTTCATCTACTGATTCAGAGGAAGAGAGGAGGAGGAAGAAGAAGAAGCAGCAGAGAAAGAGGAGGCACCGGCGGTACAGCTCTACTTCCGAGTCTTCTGATTCAGAGTCAGATTCAGGGTCTGATTCTGAGGATAGGAGCAGCCGGAGGAAGAGCAGGAGGCATAGCAGAAAACGCTAGGCAGCTAAATAAAGAGGAGAAAGTTGTGGTATAAGATAACATCTATACGTTTGAAATGTGTGCTTTCAACTTTGCATTATGTGTCTCTGAGGCTTTCTAACTGTGGAGGTTACTAGATGGTGATCCTATAGACCAGTATGCATGTAATAATCTCTGACCAGTAGTTGCTTTGTTCTATTAAACCTGTTTTGGTGTTTTTCTACTTTCATTTCATAGTTTGGTTATGCAATATGAAGTCGGGTTTCCTTTCTAATCTTATGCTTATGAAGTTGTCATCATCATTAACGGTTATTTTTTGGTCCATCTTTCACTTTGTTGCTGCTTTCATGTCTTCCACTTTTCTTTTTATTCTGTGTGAGACTGCAAAATCATGAACTGTCAGAGAATATATTGCAGCAGGACTTCTTTGCAGTTAACGGTTTTTGCTTCATTTATGCTGGGTAGCAGAGTGAGAGTTTGTACAGACTCTTGTAACAGATTGGACTTCTGCTGTGGAAACTAATTTTTTTCTTCTCTGTGGCCTGTTTGGGAGAGAATCTGATGGTGGTTCACATTGATGATTGGTTGAAATTTAATATGTAGTATTTTGTTTCCCCACTTTCTTACCAGATTGAACACTTAAGAGGTATATGGTTAGATCACATCCTGGAATCATGAGAATTTTGAAGGGAAAGATGTGAGTGTACTCATGCAATTTACAGAGAAAATACTTGAAGTGGACAAGGTTGATTGAGGGATCTTCATGTGATAGATACTGCGTAGGGGATATAGCAAGTGGAGTTATGTGATCTTCAGCCCAGTATCGCTGCAGTTTTCAATTTTAGTCCATCTCTTCTTTATGTTTGCTGTTATTTTTCACTCTCTTTTTTAAGGAATTTGAGAAACATACAGAAAATTTTACTCTGTTATGAATTTAATGTTCCGAACCTATTTTTTTAAAAAGAAACTAAATTCCGAGCCTATTTTTTTTAAAAAGAATTTCCTTTCGCTGTAATGAATGTGCAAGCTTCCTATGATTAATCCCAAACTGAAGCTCAGTATAGATGCAACCGGTCATTGTCTTCTTAGCTCCCAGTGAGAGAAGAGAACTTTGAGATGACTTGTAAGTTGTTACTGTACACTTCTTGAATCTCAAATGTAATTGATGTTATTGAAGTTGGACATTCAGAAATGTAAAAGCCTATATGGGCTTCAACTCTAGTTAGAACTACTAAAATCTTGTAGGATCTCTTGGATTGCGGCTGTAAATCCAGTTGTTATACAAATAGCTACAAAATTATTTGTATATGAGAGTGCACTGATGATTGATTCTTCATGTGACAAGCTTGCTGAGGGATAAGAAACATGACTGTGATAAGCTGCTCTGTCATGATCATGGACTGGAGAATGATTGACCTAGCCATACAGAAACTGGTGGTAAATTCCCCTCTGCATTCAACTTCAACTTTCTAGAGAAAGCAGACTCAAAAAATGAAAACACAAGACATCACTCCTATCAAATTTAAGAATGGAGACTGAACTGAATAACTACCATAACATGATTTTCAAATCTAACTGGAGAGATGTAGATAAAATAACTAGAGGCTGCTGCTGAAGATTACTTCAATAAATATCTTTGCTGTGCCAAACAAGAGGATGGAGAGACTAAAATTTTGACCACCATTTTTCTTTTAGTCATTATCAAGTAATGATCATATTTCTGTGTCTTGTCTATACACAAATGGATTTCTTAGTGGATTCTTTATCCCAGTAACCAGCTAATTCTCCTTGAGATATCTCCCTCCCCTCCGTAAGGAGGAATCACCAATATATCAATGAATTCCTAAACTGGATAAATTTGTACTAAAAGAAAAAGAATCAAGAAATAGAAGAGGAATATTATCTACAAGAACACAGATAGACTTGGTTCAACCTCAAAACGGCTGAGTTTCTACAAAACCGTATCCAAGGAACCTATAAAGATGATAATGTCCGAGTGAACCAGCCTGATAAGCGTCTCATCTTTGCTAAAAGCTTTGCATTTCCTCCAAAATATGATTCGGCATTTGACAGCATCACTGAAATGTCATGCTTCATCGCCTCCAAACTTCTATAGTAGTTGTTATCTAGTCTTGACTGGATCACCTCAAGTGATAAGGGAACGGGAAACCTGCAAATTTCAATGGATCCAAATTCAACTTCAACATCCCTACATCCACTCGTTGAAGAAGAAATTCAAGTAGTCAAAGACATCCACTAATATCTTCAGGCACAAGGACATATCTAATGAGTGAGAAAGAGGTTATCTTCTAAGTAACCATGCACGTGTATTGGAAACATGCAAAACAGACTGCGAACACTCGACAAGGATATGCACTAAGATACCTGTTTACAAAATCTGACCTCTGTGAATCTTGTTTCAATTTTCGAATCCCATAACGATCCTGCAATGTCCCAAATAAAATTAGTAAGAGTCCCTGTTCAGATTTCATATTGATTCTCCTTAAAAATAGTATTGAACGTTCAAGAAATGTAGAAGTATGAAGCCTAAACTAGATTACCTCATCTTCATCCTCTGATTCCTCCAATTCCTCAAAAGAACAGAGCAACTTGTCTTTGGTCTCATCATTGATGCGAGGTAGTACCCATTGAGTCTCAGCGTCATGAAGTTCCCAAGGACTATGTAGAAGCTTTTCTCTGGGATCATTCTTGTATTGAACAACATACTTTTCCCATGGACTGTCTGGAAATTCCAGAGATTTAGGCTTCACATCAATGATCCGACCTTCCCACCAACTCCCATTTTCCTCACCCTCATTTTTCCACCAGACTTGGCATTTATCCCTGAAAGTCCAATTTCTCTGGCTAGCAGCATCATACCGACTTCTTTCAACAAGGAAGTCTGGAAAACCAGTCGCTTCAGGCAGAATCAATGGAAATGATTGTCCAGCAACACTGGAAGAAGAATCAACAAACTGAAGGGTCATTTTACAGCAGCTATCTCCAGAACCTGAATATGCTGAATACTCAAGAGCATTAACCCTGCAAAATTCCACAGCTCTGATGTTTTCCTTTATTGTTTTCCAAGGCCCAAATTCTTTTGCATGACTATCTCTAATATACTCCTGATGGCCCTGAGAAATAGTAAGGGTCGCAATATAAATGACCAAAATTATTATCTTAACATTCAACCAAACTGAAAAGCAATCATTAATAACAAATGAAATATAATTAAATATAGTACATACCTGTCTAAAATATACAACTTCATCCCCTTGCTGGGGAATATATCGGGAGCCTTCCTCATGTGTTGACAACATCAACCATGAGTTTCTCACTGGTTGATGCAACTTCCTTCGATCTGGCAGATTAGTGTCATGAATGTTATAAATCCTTCTCCTATTTCTTATAGATCTTAATCCAACGCTAACCCTTGAGCCGGATCTCCATTCTTCACAGGGACGTTCATTGCATGCATTGATGGGAGATTTTTGAAGACTTGCTGATGCATCTTTCACATCACGGTCTTCCCTCAATTTGATGTTACTGCCCACAGCATATGCATCAGGGGTGGTTGCCCTCAACCCCATGGACCGTGTCCAATGAACCACATTAGGTGTGGTTTCAGGGAAGTCTGCTCCAACATCAAGATCACGATTGCTCACATTTGAAGTGTTTGCATCCACAACCCCACTGTCACCTTCTGGATTACTTCTAGCCCTAGATGACTTTGACCTTCTATAAACAACATTATACATCTTATCATGTGAATTTGAGTTCTGTGAGTCTTGCAAGGCAGACGTGAAAGTTCTATCAACCTGAGCCTCTGATTTTAATAGGCCTTTCTGGTCTCCATGATCTGAACTGGGTCCAACAGTGCTATCATAATCAGGGACAACTGAATTTAGATTCTGCTTCTTGTCTGGGCTTTCAGATAGATCGTGGCTTCCACCATTTCTCCCATCTTCCATGGAAGATTTAATAATCACTTTAGGACTTTCATCATCCTTTGAAATCCTTTTCGACCTTATCCTCAACTTAGTTGAAATTGGCGCAGGGTTCTCTTTCAGTTCAGGAGGGTTTTCGATCCTATTCGTATAGGCGACAGGTGTTGTTGTATCTTCAACAACCTTGGGATCCTGTTTTGGAAATTCATCATAATCTTGGTGTTCATCAAAGCTAGAGTGCTCTTCTCCATTCCATGCATCATCCAAATCGTCAGCAGTACCATTCTCAACATGTTGCTGGTTCATACAAACCATTTTGCCTTTCTGACCTCCATGATATTGAGTTTCTGAATCAGAGTAAAATTTGCCACAGTCCTTTTCAAACATCAAGTGCCCACTGGCAACATTCTCAATCTTTATATGACCTCGAAGACATGAACTTGATCCAGCATTTGCAGTCAATGGCAAGGGTTCACCCATTTTCAAACGTTTGGATGTGCGAGCCTTGAACCCTCCCCATTTAATTTTTTGATCATATCCTTCAAGCGACTCTAAATGATATTCAACCATTGCATGTTCCCCCCTCTCACTTCTTTCATTTCTGCTGCAGTTCACACCACCAATCGAGTGATCTGGATCCTGAGAGTAATTCTCATTTACTTCATTAGCTTCCTGCGGAGATTTAGATGACGAGCCTACAAGATCAGGCTTCCTGTCATATTGGAGTTTTGTGTTCCCTGCAGGTACAGACTTATTTAAATCACGAATTGGAAATTTCACGACCAATCTCCTCCTGTTTCCAGTATTCATTTGAGATTCAGAGCATTCATGAGGCTGATCCACATCATCAGACTCATCCACGAATACTTCTTTCCCGTTTGAATGCTGATGCTGTTTATTTTGCAAAGATTCATCAGATTCTTCACTACCAACGTTTGAATCCTGCAGTGTGGATTCACTTTCTGATGAATCACCTTCTGAGCCGTCTTCATCTTCTCCATCTGTAGACACTCCAGTAATTCGGGAAAACAAAGTCAGAGCATTGCGAGCAGCAGCTCTCTGAGGTCTCAATGACTTCGATGAAGAAGATTTCTTCCTTGAAGCTTTTTGGCGATGTCTTGACTTCCTCCTACGGTTATTGCTAAGTGAATTACCATCACACTCATCTAAATCTTTCCTCTTAACACGCCTGCCGGAAGAAGTCATGATCTCAAGCTGAAAAAATGAAGATGAATTATCAATTCCAGCATCTTTGGGGGGGGGGGGGGGGGGGGGGGGGGGGGGGGGGGGGGGGGGGGGGGGGGGGGGGGGGGGGGGGGGGGGGGGGGGGGGGGGGGGAGGCAAAATCAAAATAAAGAAATTAATTAATGAGAAAATTTTTACTTCTGCCTTCCATTTTTTCCTTTTTGATCTGCGGAGGACATCTTTATCAGTGCCCTCAACCCCACTGTCTTCTGAACTGCACTCTGGATCACCAGATAAATTAGAACTTAAACTTATTTGCTCCCCTCCAGAAGAATATTCTTTGGTAACATTATATTCCGAATCAGCATCTTCACTTTGCACTTCATTTTCTGGTTCCCAATCCATGGCATCTAGAAACTCTGGTAGTGGATTAATCAATAAATCCAAGTCTACTATAGGAAGCATTTGGTAATCTTGGCCCGTACTTATGTCTGTCCCAACAGCAAATCTTACAGAAGATGGGAGCCACTCAATACCCAGAGCTCCTAACCGCCGTTGCTGGTACATGCTCTGATAAGGCTCTGGGTATGGAATCATGCCTAGCATTTCCCAAAGCACAGCATTTACAAAAAGAAAATTATAAAAGGACAACATCTCTAGAATGAAATATCTGAGCAAGCAAAAGGAGTAAGAACAAACTTGCATCACAGAGGAGATCTTGCAAATTCCTCCTATACGGCACAAGTTGAGTTTCCTACATCCAAACATAGGAAGTTGCCTAAGTGCTTAAATTAAGAGGTCGTCCAAGTGCTCGTATAATAAAGACCTCTATCCCTGCTCTAGGACATGGTATCTCCAGAAAATGATATTGATTGTTAAGATTAAAGCTACAGAAGCAAGGACAAGATGTTCCTTTAAATGCACAAGAATTAGAGGTCGCATACTGTTCAAACAATGCATTCAGAGCAGTAATGCCATACATTCAAGGTAATCTAAACGCTACAAATAATCAATTACCAGAAAGAGAAAAGAATAACAGTCCTCGTAATCTAAACATTTGACAATCTAACCTGGTCCAGAACATTTCCGTAAGTATCTTGAATAAGGGGCTGAAAATCCCCAAGGAAGAACTGTTAACAGGTATACATACATCAGTACCATAAGGAGTTGAGAGTTCTAATAAACCCAACTATTAACCACATGCACTCTGCTCATCTGCCCTTTGGTTTGTAGTACCTGATCATATTTGGCATCCTTTTGAGACTCGCCTTGGCCCGTGCTTAATACATATAATTGACCAACCTCATCTGAAAGTATAATCGATGTTCCATCCCTGGATCATATAGAAAGTCAGTCAAATCAACAACAGATGAAAAATGTGGGTGTGGCAAGAGAGTATGCATCTGTCCCTATCCTGACATAAAGCAAGGAAGTGCAGCACTAGAGAATAAAAAATCTGTCTAAATAAAACAACAAATAAAAAATAATCTTATATAAACAGCAACATTCATGACTTGTACTAGTACCAGAAAGCTCACAACAAACTCCACAAAATCAACTATCAACGGTTGATTTAAAAATTCCTTTCCAACCATTTTAAGGATCACATCTTTTCCATAGTTCTCACGATAGGATCAAAAAGTTTCAAGATTTGAGCTCCACAAGGTTTGACTAAAGGTCATATTGGTTGTCCACATCAATTCCTAGAAATGCCTGTGAAAGACAAATCCATAAACACCAGAAGAACAATCAGACTACAATTTTAAACCCAGAATGGATAAGTAAAACCTCCTCCAAGGTAAAGGAAATAAGTAAAACTCCACTGCCTTTGAACAATGTTGAAACACTAGTTGGGAAACTAAAACCCCTTCATAATGCTAGGCTGGTGAAAGACTAGTCCATCGCTTCTACAGTATGTTCTTATCAAACCTGGTCAGCCAACAAAATCTCATCCTAGTCACATTAAATGAAGATCACAAGTCATCATCCAATGGATCTAAATGACTAAATGACATGTACCAAAAAACAAATCAATAAACACCATTTAAGTAGTGAGATCCACCTTCCAATCACCAATTCATTGACTCCCATTTACGCTCCCTATCTTTTATTTGCCTCTTCAGAAACCCAGTTTTCAATCTTTGCCTATTTAACTTCAAAATTTTGCCTTGTCACAACCCAGAAATTTATCCTTATTTCTACGTGAAACTCCTGATTTTAATTCCTAGTTCATGCCCCCATTCTCGATCCACAGCTTAACTAGACAAAACCTTGTCCCAACTATTTGTAGTTGAACATATCCTCTGTCTAGAGCCCAGAAATTTTTTTGCTACCTCGCCCCATGTTGATCTCTACTCTCCCTTCTCTCAGCATGCCCCTCAATGTAGACCATGTTAATCTTTCTTGTATCTGCAGTTTTGGCCTTTATTGCACACCGCAAAGCCATCTAAGGAGATTTTCCATCTTCAACCAGTGTAACTTCCACCATGATTTCCTCTTTTTAATTGGTCCTACTTCCATCATATCAGGAAGGAATCTCTTTAATTGGTGCTACATCCATCTTCAACACTCACATTTCAAGTGGTGTTACCAATTGAACTCATACCCACCAACAAGACAATGCATATTCCAGTTACTTATT
Source organism: Euryodendron excelsum (assembly GCA_033060915.1). Lineage (NCBI taxonomy): Eukaryota > Viridiplantae > Streptophyta > Magnoliopsida > Ericales > Pentaphylacaceae > Euryodendron > Euryodendron excelsum. The sequence goes on along the minus strand of CM065387.1, from coordinate 1,392,423 downwards.
GCTGGTATTATCCATTTCAAATGAGTGGTCAAATGCCAAGCATGCAATAACAGCCACAATAGCACCATATCTACGTAGCTTTTTGGACCGATGGTCTAAATCGCAGCTAGTAAATGAGTTAAGGTCCAAGATGAATCATGTTTTAGATCTCAGCAATGGTATGCAGACCAGGTATAGAACTTAAATCTGAACAATATTCAAACAAATGGCAAAGATATTTGAAGATTCAATCAGCATAACAAGTCAACCAAAAAGTCACTGCTCCTAATGGGACCTTTGCTCTGCTCATAATCTGGCCTAAATATAATAGAACTTCTTTAGGCAACAGGGAGGCAACACTCGTGAAAATATCAACTAAATGCCCCAATAACCTGAGAAATAGAATATCAATAAACAAAGAATAACCGATGATGTTGAGGGGATACCAGTACAGTCAAAACACAAAGACAAACAGATAAACAAGAAGTTATAATACACTCAAAAAAAGAGCAAACAAAGTATTCAGATCTCGCAAAATCTTTATCAACTTACGGAGAAAACTTCCCATCAACTAACTTGAAGTGTCCAATTTCATATACGCAGATGGGTTTGCCTTCCCATATCTAATGCACAGAGACGCCGGGGGGTGGGGTCGTTGTCAGTGAACATGGAAAACAAAGCATTTGATGAAAATGGAAAACTGCTGAAAACTCTATAGATTTCTACAAATTAGAAAACTCACATCCCACACTATTGTTTTCCCATCATATCCAGCGCTCATAGCTATTCGGGGGTTAAAAGGATGAACGTCCAAAACATAGGTCTACAAAAACATAAGTTAAAGGGTCAAAGATAGCCAAATAAAAACAACCCAAGACACTTGGTTATATTGAAGCAGATAAACTAAGGGCAACATAAGCAACCAACAATCTTTTGTATTTTTCTCAATAAAATAAATTGTAAAACCTTTATGAAAAGTTCTAAATTCGTGTTGACACAACTTATTGCTACATTATAGCGTTGTGTTTTGGTGGATTTCTCTATATTCCATTATGTTTTAATTATGAAAATAATATAGTTCCGTTATTCCACTAGTGTTTCATTTTGCTCACTTAGGAAATGGAAACAGTTTGGCTGTTTCGATGGAAATAAATGGAAATTTTGTTCCTTGATTTAAGGTGCCAAAAGAACAATAGGAAGAAAAAGGACATGGGGTGAGGCAGTGAAAAAGGATATGATCTGCCTTGTATTAACTGTGAATATGGCTTGCCAGATATCGAGATGGATTCATCCAGTTGACCCTAATATTTTGCATCAGGACTTTATGGGTTCAGTTGCTAAATAAGATTTCACCATTATCAACAATGTAGATCATTGCCCCCGGGGGCCGTCCGAGTTGGCTGGTGGGTGCTCCCCACACAGTTGATGAGGGTTCGAATCCCGGACTAACCTGGTGTGTGGGGATGGGGCTCTCTAACACACCCCCAGGGTTTACCCTCTAGGGTTGGGCCCAAAGGGCCCTGCCCTGGACAGGTTCCTCATATTAAAAAAAATGTAGATCATTTGTGATTCCAAGTCACATGAGCTATTGCATTCACATTGCTGAATTAAGTCTTGCTAAAAGTTGGTAAACTGAGGCCCTCTTCTAGTTATATGGAGCAGAAGGATATAGGAATATTACATAAGAATTTCTTGTAAGAAGTTTCCATGACAACGATTCTGGTGGTGCACTAACAAAAATATGGAAAACAAAAAACTAATTCCTCATTAACATTTTCTCTTAACAAATCTCATTCTGTCTTTAAGATAAATTACTTCCATCACTGATAGGAGACAAAATGGATTAGTCAAATTAGAGGGAGTCTATGTTACATGGACTCTTACGAGACAAAATAGTGCGTGCTTGTGTGTGTGTGTGTGTGTGTGTGTGTGTGTGTGTTTGTGCGTGTGTGTGTGTGTGTGTGTGTGAGAGAGAGAGAGAGAGAGGTGTTACTGTACTAATGTCTAATCATTCAATCTAGAAGGGGATTAGTCAAATTAGTGGTAGAGTTTACTACAAAACTAGGCATAAGACTCCCGTTCTATGCCCAAAAAAAAGCTCTATGCTAGCTTGTGAACAACATTTTACTCTAAATAAATGAAAGCAATATTTAATCATAACCGCATCCTAGTACCGTTGGACATGAGAATTAGATTTACCCAACACTTGTCATATATCCACACTTGACACGCAGCCATTACAGAACATTGCTTAGCAAGATAAATTGTGATTAGCACTACTAAAAACATCTCCATTAATTCCTAATGCCTGCGGATGGTAGCAACTACTAAAAACAATTAGATATAATAGTACTACAGCATCAATATAAAAAAATGATTAACAATAAAAGTATCCATATCCTAATGCCTGCGGAAGAATGGTCAGCATCAATATAAATGGCAACAATCAGTATCCAGTATATGGTGCGGAAGGGCCATCTGACGCTGCAATGAAATTAAGCAAGACATGCTGAACAAATCCAGTCATACTGCGTTGTAAAATAGGACTACAACAGAATTACCTTCTCCTTCTCCTATCCTTCCCAGAAATATCACAATGCAAATGGTAAAGATTAAACGTGTAGACCACTTACAGAATCGCTATGACCAGTCAATGAATGAACCAAACTACCATCAACAGCATTCCAGACACAGATTCTGCAATCTGCATAAATAGAAGAATGTCATCTGGCAAAATTTTTGAAAGATCAAAACTTAGATTTGAAATGAGTCTTAGAAATTTTTAATACATGACGTAATTAGACAATAGATGCGTGCCAAATACTTCTATTATTAAGTACGGCTGGGACCATTTCGATGTGTTTCGATTCTTTCGAACAAGTTACCAGAGTCAATGTCCTAATTCTCAAGGTTGCTGGTCAAGATTCAGAACAATTCCACGTTTTCATCTCCTGCAATGACTTATTTATATCAATTAAAAGGTTGATTTCAAAAGCTCTACCGTCATTGCTGCCAAAAATATATATTCTTCCAGACTAGTAAAAATATCTTCATACAGTTTCAAACTCCAAAAAGAATTCCTCTATATATCTGCTATCTCAGAGGCCACTAAAACCAATATAGTAAAACATATAGGGTAAAAAATGTAGGTTGCTCACCAATAAATTACAACCAAATATAAGCTTACTTCTGGTTCTTAAAAGCTAGACCTTGTCAAACCACCACAGTTGCAATTCACAGTTCAAATGGATTGACCTCTACCTTTTTTGGCCTCACACTCTTGAAAAGTTTCCGTAAGGTGAAGATGATTGCCTCATGAAGTACCATTAATCCAACTATGCTGCAACAATGCAGGTCACCAACAGAATATATTTCAAATTTTAGTTTATACTAGAAATGGGAAGGATATCACTTCTTGATTTAACGAAGCCAAGAGGCTTGGAGCCAGAGTTGGTCTTCCAACTCTCTTACAGGAATGTACTAAGAAAGCTCTTTAGAACCTCACATCGAAACCGATAAGAATAGATCTTTTCTGTCTGTGGGTCACAGTGACCCACATAACAGCAATCATACAACAATTCCAAAGAGAAAAGGCCACTAGAGTCCTAGAATCTTAAAAGGACAAACTAAGGCAGAAAATTTCAAATAAAAGAGAAGGTTTTCCAATTGGATTGGGCAAACTACCAATGGAAACAAATGAGCATAGAGTCCTCATTTTCATCTCCAGTGGAAAAAAATGAGAAGAGGTATAGGTTTGGACATACACCCTTTGTAAATAAAAGAATATAAATTGAAAAGCCCATCAAAGGTGGTGGAACCCATGTACACTTAGTGTACTACAGGAGTGCCGAAAAACTTGCTTCCCCCAGAAAACTAAGACCAACTTAAACCTCTACAAAACTTCAAAAAGCTTCAGATTTTTACCTTTTGTCCAGCATAAATTCTGTGTCAACTTGTGAACAACTGTCCTGGCAGGGGCTGTAAACCAGCAGATACAATTTTTGTGTTCTTGATGCCTAATTACCTTGCTGCAGCACAGTGCTCAAGTGAGCAGGTGCGTGCTTGTTTGTGGATGCGTGCATGCATGCGTGTGTGTGTGTGTGTGTGTGTGTGTGTGTGTGTGAGAGAGAGAGAGAGAGAGAGGTGTTACTGTACTAATGTCTAATCATTCAATCTAGAAATGGTTTGTAGCCCTATTATAAGTGCTAGCGAATTTTTCATCTGTATCAATACTAGCTAATCTACGAGAACTTAGGTCTCACTTCTTCACTTACAATATTGTCAACCATGCCTACATCAACATTCAGCCCAAGCACGTACATTTGGGCACCATTCATAATTGTTCACCTGATGCAGTATCTATAGCTAATCTCTTTCCTAATTAAGTAACTAAATGCACCGGAGAAAAATATCCCTACTACCAACTCCTCTGCCTATACCTGTGCAATTTAGCATGGAAAGCATCACTTACTTTTTGCCAGAACAAGTTAGCTTTACTGCATCACTTCCAAAGAACCTTGGGACTCGATTCTGAAATGGAATGATTGATAGAAGTACCATATCTTGATTGTAATTGCAGCCAGTTTTCACTGCAGCATGTTGCCTTTAAAATGCTAAACAAGTCCTTCGAAATAATGAAAACTTCTCAACATCACTCTCTCATATAGACAAAAACAATTATAATGGGGAATCTTTTTTTTTTGGCTTGGCATTACCATGGGGAATCAAGTTATCAACAGCAATATCCTCTGAAAAGATAGCACTATAGGGTAGTACCCACCAGCCTAGACCATGGATATGGGTTTAGTTTCAAGCCTCTGAGAATCCTTTAAATAAAGGGATAACAAATATATATGAGCAAAGTTTAAATAAAAATAAAAATAACCCAGCTGCATCATGTATCCTACTTTTTTGTAAGAAATTAAAAACATATAGGAAAACCAGGAGAAATCCCACCTAAATACAATGCATATAAGAACCAGTCACACTGGAAAATCAGGAGTTTTATAAGTATCCCATAATTGTTGGATCAAAAAATTATATGAGAAACATAACAAACAGTTTTTAAGGAACACATCTTTCTGTTAACATATACAGCATAAATAGCATCTTACCCATGATAGCAGCAAGGACAAAGCGATTGTCTAGGCTCCACACTATCATATTAACACCACGAGGAGTTGGAAGAATCCTTTGGCGTGGACCTCCTCGTGGAGGTTGAGGCGGCATTGGCGGTGGTGGAACTTTCAAATGATATGCGCGCGTCCACCGTCCAACCTTCCCCTAAAACAAGGGAAAAGCAAAACAATTTAATTGGCAAAAAAAGATAAAGAGAAATAGAATACTAGTCAAATTAAGTTAAATTGAATGCTTTGAACTTCATGAAAGGATAAATGCAATGAAACAAATCCAAGGAAGCAAGCAGCAATTTGAACATTAATACCAAAGTCAAAGATAAAAAAAGCATGTGAAAGAAGAGCTCACATGTGATCTACGTGACCTTGGAATCCAAATGATTGCACTGCCATCACGAGAACAGGTAACTATATTATCATGGTTGAACCTGAAATAGGATGAATTAGTGATGATGCCTTTAGTAGATATGGAGAAACTACAGAACATCTGCTGGAAGTTCTAAAACAGGAGATAGACCTTATATGGTTTTGATGAATTTAGAAAAAATACAAACGCACCAAGTATTTTTAAGTTTTTGAATATTCTCTTCCTTTGACATGTCTGCGATAGAAAATCTAGATGCCACAGTGCAGCCACTGCATCATGAGATAGCATGCATTGTCAGCAAGCAAAAGTCAATCAAGGAAAAATGGAAGACAAATTGGGGCAAACTAACCTGAATTGCACATAATTGACATCATTCTCATGCCCAGATAAAACATCAATCTCATGATTTGGCTCTGAATCATCCGTGTTTGATCTACAAGCACTCCAGACCTGCAAGTAGCTAGCTCTTCATTAGGATTTAAATTTCATAAAAGATATGCACATTTCACTCTGAAGACAAATAGAAAGGAATATTTATGTCATCACTGTTTGCATGAAATCTTCATTTGCAGGATGAAGTATCAGAAGATATATGTAAAATAAATAACTCAAGAGAAAAAATATTCAGATGTACCCTTGCAAGAGTATCTGAGCTACCAGTGACGAAGACAGTCCCATTTGCATTGAATGCACAACAAAAAATCTGATGGTTCTGTTGACTAGTACTTGAAGATGGACCATTATTCTTTCCTGCACCTGTTCCATAATTATTACATCAGTCTTTTCACCAATAAATCAGTTCCGAGCCCAAATAAAAGCAGTGACTAACCAGCTACAGAATCAGGAGGCCTAGGAACATATATACGTGGACTGAGATGAGAGTTTCTGGCATCCCAAATCCTACATGTTCCATCATCCGATGACCTACAATGGAATAAAAAAAAAACAAAATAATTTCAGAGAGAAACATCTCAAAGATAATTATCACTAACTATGGCAATACCTAACATGTATTTTGTTATGTTTTGAAGCGGTCTTTGGCCTTCGAGTTAACTTGCCCAAGAGCAAGCTTCTTCCTGTAGGAGAAATTTCTAATATGGAGGTTTTGGTGCCGAACTTGGGTTGTAGAGTGAGGTCTTTACCCAGTAGTTATTTGGGCATGTCACTTGGTTCCTCTTTTAACGCCAAAGCAGTGTGGGAGGGGGAAGTAGAGAGATCTAAGAAGAGATTGGCAAACTAAAAGGCAATACTTGTCTAAAGGAGGTAGGTGACATTCAAAGCACTTTGTTTAGCTTCACCATATACTTCATGTTCCACAATTCCTGTGTCTCTGTAGAGGAGGCTTCTGTAGAGGGACTTCTTTTGTTGGGGGGTGGGGTCGCGCCGGTGGTTATGGGGGAGGAATTTAATTATAGACTTACTGATTGAGAAGTGTGCGTCTGCCTATTAAGACTGGTGGATTGAGTATTTGAAAGTTGGATGTATTTAACATAGCATGGATGGTAGGTTGTTATGCAAGTTCGCAATGGAGAAGGTGATGGTGCCTGGTGGGGCAATACAAGAGTGATTTGGGGGCGGGGGTGACCTTTGAGAGAGGTTTTTCCAGACCATTCTAGGATTTCTGTGGATAGATGGGGCTCAGTTTCAGTGTTCCCTCATTTTTGTCAAAGGAGGTTGTGTAGACCCAAAGTTTAGGGACTGCAGGACTAGGAACTGGGTTCCTTGGAGGCCTTCTTTGAGCTGATTTACAATGTCTCGGTCCAGCAAGGGGGGTGAGGATGTGTGTGCTTGGGGAGCAACTAAAAACAACTTTGTCTCTATTAAGTCTTTCCATCAGAGGTTATGTATGAAGGCAAACACACTTTCCCTTGGAAAGGCATTTGGTGAACTAAGGCTCCTTCAAAAGTGGCATTCTTCGCACGGACTGCTGCTCACGACGTGATTCTTACCATTGACAAGTTGAGGAGGGGCAAATTCTATTGGAAGGGTGTTGCATAAGCAAGAGGATTGAGGGGACTGCCGACCACCTACTTCTTCAACGTGAGGTGGGTAGGGAGTTATGGTTCCTGGTGTTGGCAGTGTCTGGTGTTAAGTGGGTGATGCCTCCTCCTGTTAACGATCTTTTTTATGTTGGAGTGGGGGCTGCCCAGGGGAAGTTAAAGGAAGACTTGGGAAGTTCCTCCTTTGTGTGTGATCTGTTGCATTTGGAGGGATAGAAATAGGAGATCTTTTGAGGGGGTGGAGCTTCTGATTCATAGTTTCAAGGGGTTGTTTCTTGTTACCTTGTTTTTTTGGCTTAGGGAGGAATTCCCTGTCTCTTTATTTTCTTTTCTTTTGTGGATTTGTTCAGTGAGTTGTACATCCCTGTAGATAGATAGGTGCATGGTGGTTTCTCTTTTGGCTCAGGAAGAAATTCCTTGTTTCTTTCTTTTCTTTGTGGACGTTTTGGGAGAGTTGTACATCCCTCTAGATACATAGGTGCATAGGGGTTTCTCCTGTGTACTCGTTGTGTACATAGATTGCACCCACTTCTTAACACCCTATCAATGATATCACTTAGTCTTTTGAATTCTAATTGCACCCATTGTAATTTAAAGTGCACAATCACCAGAAAGGGATACAAATCTTCACAGGTATAGTGAGACAAATCCATAAAGCAAAACAAAAACTGCACCACAAAATCTATATAGTGATAGTCAAAGAGGTTAGAAAGAAAAAAAAACTTGATGCATTAGCCTTACGATAGAAGCTGGTACACTGAGCTTGGTCTAGGACTAAATGCAATGGCAGTAACAGCTCCAGTATGGCCGCGCAAAACTGAAATTGGCAGCCCATCAGGTAAACGCCACTGTCAGAAATGAAAAGGGAACAATCAGATAATCAATGAGCATATTTATACTAAACAATGATTAGACAAAAAATATTATATCTTACAGCTCGGATGATGCAGTCATTTGATGCAGAAGCCACCAAGGTGTTGTTGGAGCTTACAGCCAAGTCAGTAATGTCACCCTTTCAAGCAAATATAATGAAATATGAAGGTAACAGCACCAGGTGGAGATTACATATATATACATATATATAAATAGAGAAAGGTTAAACAATAGCTGAATTTTGATGGGACAACAATAGCTGAATTTTGATGGGACATTAACTCACTTCATGTCCACGGCAGCTTGCCAAACAATATGCACTTTCCATTGACCAGATTTTTATAAGACGATCATCTGAACCAGTTATAACGTATCTCCCTGATCGATCAAATATGGCTGCATGCAAGCATATTGGAATATACAACCAACACCATCAGTCTCCAAACCAAGAAAGATGTGTGCTTGCAAAATTTGGAAGGGAGAAATGGACAGGTATTGACAGCATTAGTTGGCGCAGAAAGAAATAAGAAATACATTAGCTGAGGAGAGCTAAATGCTTGACCTAAACAAGCATTGGGTGTATGACGATCCAACAAAAATTAGGCAACGTTTACTCCCCAATATACTCTTTCCTAGAAAAGCAGGAAAGTTGTGCACACGTAACTATGCCCATAACTGTACAGCTTTCAGACCCAATCAAGAATTTGGAATTGCTCTAGACCATACAGGAAAAGAGATTACCATTTCTGTTTTAGATGGTGTTGAAAACTCTGATTGAAATTAAAATTACAGCTCATCTCAAGAGTTCACATGATTGTCAGGACACTGTATTATACTGTACTGGTGGTGGAAATGCAAAACAATGAAATACATGAGATTATGCTTCACTCTTATCCTGACCAAACCAGCATTCCCCCTAATGACAACAAAACCCAGCAAATGAAATGTCTATGCATTATCCATATATATATTTGACATGAATATCCGCCATCAGGTGCAAATTACACAATTTTTTCAACTCCCATAAGGCGAAAGAAGTAAACTTAACAGCATTAAAATGAATAGACTCCATGAACAATTAGATAATGGGCAAAATGCAAAATTGACACAAGTAGTGAGAACACATGCTGTAGAAGAAGACAGTGTAAAGGAAGTTTACTGGAAAACTTAAATAGAAAAAAAAGAACAAAACAAAGCCTCACTGCAAGTAATGTAGAAGCTACTATCCTGAAATGCATACTTTTGGAATCTTGATGTGCTTGGGATCCCCAGGAATTTCCAATGGAAGTCATCGTATCATGTAGGACCAAAATAGGAAACTAAATTTCTTGTAGTAATTGCAAAAGAGACTTCAACAAGTTCACTCCCAAAGCATGGACTAAATTTAGCTAGATATGCTCCTTGTCAAGATCACTATCATATATTTTTTTTTATATGATCGATCACTATCCAAATGGTACAATAGCTATATGTGAATGAAGAATCTGAAAGGCATAAGGTAATCTAATATTTAGATGTTCTCTAAGCTTACCACAATAGACAGCATTTAGGTGTCCTCTAAGCTTCTTAATATTTTGCATCTTCTGCATCATAGTAGATGGTTTTGCAATGGCATAACATGCTGCACGAATAGTTGGTGCACGATGGTGTCTTGTGAAACCACCACCAATTTCCCTCAAACTTAGTCCGCGCACCTGGTCAACTTGCATATGTGGCCAATGCAGGTAAGCTGGGGGCGGTTTTGCTCCATTATTTACCTTATTTTGATCATCTAGAGAGAGAGAGAGAGAGAAAATGTATTAATTGCTGGCATCGAATATAACAAGGGAGAGATTGGACAGCGGGAACTCTTTCCATAAGTAAGAATGATTCTGCATGTTTCAAAGGGGAAAAAAATCTTTCTTTCCTCATTAGATAGATGGTTAGTGTGTATTTTGTCAATCACTCAACAAATGTAACTCCTGGAATCGAAGGTGTCCCATGAAGATACATATAATGCTCAATACTCAAAGTATCACAAAAATAGATGTCACATACAACCTAGAAGCGAAAAAGAACCAGTTCCCAGAAGAGTAGGAATGGCAGCTGCACTAGAAGTACCCCCACCATCGACTAGTGACGAAGTAGCTGCATTCAGTACCAGTTGCTTCAGAAGCTTTACCAAATGATCCTTTTCAACATTAGGATACCTATTGAAGCACGCAATGGTGACCATAATCAATCAAATATACTACCAAATGGGAGAGAGAGATGATAATTCAGCATATCCTAACATCGTCCTGGCAGTATCATCTGTTAATTCATGCATAAAGAGCATAGATTAAATCATTAATTACATTGTCCATTAAATAAGAATATTGATGAATCAATGAACAAAATTTGTGTGGAAGGCCATGAGAAGTTCACGTAACTAATTTGCACAGAAACAATGTAAGTTAACAGTTGGTAGAAACAACTGCGATACCAGGTTAGGACAAAAAGCATACTAAATACCTCTCCACCAATTTATTGTAGCTTAATGGGAGAGACAGGCCATCATCATTTTCATCCCTGCTATGAGCCCCACTCCTGGAATACCAAGCATGATACCTTCTAGGTAGAAGTTGATGTTCAAGAAGCTCATTCCAAAACTGTCCATAAGTCCTGTGACAAGGCCCAGCTGATAGGAAATGCATAATCAGAAAATAAACCTCTCTCAGGTCAATATCTACATCAGTCCCCATAGGACTTCTCACTGGATTTGTAAGTTGAGCTTTCTCATTTCCCTTATTAGAGAAACTCAATGGGTTCATATTCCCAGAAGGCGCATCACAAGCAGGAACATATTTCTGAAGAGCCATACTTCCTACAAGACCAGGAAGAGATGAATAAAACAAATTTTTTTTTTTATAAGAGATACATAAAGCATTTAAATAACCACAAATGTGAAGCACATCATACCCAACAGAATTTGAACACACAATACAATCCTATCATGGTTCAAAATTTTGATGATAAAATTTGTATTTAAGGCAGACCCAAAAACGGGTGAAATTTTTTTTAAATGCTTCAAATATGAACTTTTCTCACTTGTTACAGTTAGGGGTGAGGGACAATTGCATTGCAAACACAAGATATCATAAAGCAATGTGAGTGATAAGAGTCAAACTTTTATCAGTACATTACAACTGTAGACTTGCATTCCCCTGGATTGAATTCCTTGTTTAGTTTCAATTCCACCACCAACTCTAAGACACTTGTGTGTTGTCAGAAATTCAAAGCTCAAATTGAGAATATATTGCAGGCATCTCTAACTATTATTTAGCATATTTCTGTGAATTGAATAGTTTTTTGACTCTCATTGCCCTATTAGTTTCTTTACCATTGAGTTTTGAGGCATATAGAGCTGTGGATGGTCAGAGGATGATGAACTGGGGAGTAAGAGGAGATCTTAACCTTGTTTCCAGCATTAGGTGATGTCAGTGAGGTTAATCCTGGAGGTTCTGGACCTCACCAAACCCAATGGAGGCCTTGAACATGATATTGTGCACAATTTGCTGGGAGGGAAAATGTCATCAAATTCTTTCCTTTTGGAAGATTGCAGGACTGGCACTGCCTAGACTTTAAAATAAGGGAGGATTGCTGCAGGAAAGAGCAAAAACAAAGATGCCCGAGTGATTTAGCTGATGTCTACCTTGCTGAAGTATTTGGAGCCAGCCCAATCAAATGACAAATAAAGGCCTTCAGTCATTGAAGACCACCACACCCCCCACCCCCCCCCCCCCCCCCCCCCCCCCCCCCCCCCCCCCCCCCCCCCCCCAACACGCAAATCATGATAAATGAACTCTGTCCTGGAGTCCTTAATATCTTTGCAATCCTTAGTTAGTATCATGTTATCAGACTTCCTATAGCAGAAGGCAGTGTTCAAGAGTGTGCATGAAACATATTTAATGACATTTTGTAGGTCTGTATGGATCTATGTTATATATGTGAAAGTTGTTGGTTGAAGATAATGCAGTGACTGTGATGAGCTGTTTATTTTTCATAAGAATGTGTTTGTCATCCAAAATTTAAATTTCAGTGTCAAGGGCAAGGTAGGAACTAAAACTTTAATCCTTCAAACTTATAAATTTGATGACACTTGTATGAAGGATTTCCAACCAGAAAAATTTTTTGAGATGTTCAAAATTGGCGACGCATGGAAACTCTAATGATACTTGGTGGAATTTGTTTAATCAACTGATATACACCCAAAACTGAATATATTACAGATTGTGGCTTTGAGGTTGAGTCATTTCACAGGAATGTATTTCTTTTAGAGTTTTTTATAAGTGGATAGTATGCCTTTTGACATAAATTCAGCATCTAGTGTTTCCCGTGATCCTCATATTTCATGTTGCTTGTCTGTTGTTTACACTTATCCAGAAAAGAAAATAAAAATGTTGCTAGTTTGCTTTTTGCAGTGAAGCAGCACCCAAGTTTATCTATAAAAATTTCACTCCTCTAGTATATGCTTGTTTGTTGTATTGACAGATGTTGATTCTAATTGCTAATTGGACCAATGGACGGTTGATTGGTGGGTGGTTAAAATAATCAATTTGATCTAGTGTGCCCTCATGATTCATCTGTCCATTTTCATTGAGTGTCTTTATCAGATTACTCACCTTTACTGAAAAGGAAGTTAACAACCATGAAAACTGATGGGGGTAAATTACTCTAGTAGTCCATGTGGTTCAACTTTTGTGGCACTTTAAACCCTATGCTTCCAATTTGCGAGTTTAAAACCATGTGTTTTAACCAGGGGTGGATCCAGGATTTTCGTTCAGTTGGTCGAAACTTACATAGAATCGTAAGCGAAATTATTTCCTAATTGACAATTCATTTTCTTTGATAAGTAAAGAGATCATTGTATTAAAGACGTCAAAAAAAGGAGGTGCATCCTTTGTCCAAAGGCTGTATACAAAAATCTATAGCCCTCAACAAAATTATGATCATCTATAAAATCAAAAGATGGTTCTATAATTTCCTCACGACTTTATAATTTTGATTTACAAATGGCCTCTACGGCTTTTCATATTTTGAAAATAATGCATGATAGCCTTATTTGGCATGCTATTAAAATGTCTTTTTCAATATACACAATCAAGCTATCATTCATCCATTGATAACCCATTTGGTTGCGGACCCTATTCTTCACAATTTTTATAGCAAAAAAAGCCCTCACTATGGTCGCAGTTGCAATAGGTAAAATAAGTGCCAAAGCCAAAAGAACCATAAATACCAACAGTTCGAAATATCTACGAAAAGTTTTGGGGTTTGGGTCACAACTCATGAGGCATTGATAGATAGAATAAAAATGTTAGTTTGGGGATTTGAATCTTTTTTTCTAGAATAGACAAATAAATAGTGAAAATATAATGGTATTTTAATTTAATACTAGGATAGAGGGTTGTGATTTGGTGTTTATTTGGCCAAATTATGAGGCGTTAGTGAAATTCAGTTGAAAAAAATGCAGGTGTTAATAAATCTTCTTTTTTTTCCCTGCAGAGTAGTAAATTTCGTGGGGCAAAGGTAGGTGTTAGTAAATTCAGTAGGGGCAATAAACTATATTTACAACCTAGGATCCAATAAATATACATAAAAAAAATTTTAAAAATAATGGAAGTCGCCAAGTCAGTGGAGGAGCTGCACTCGCCCCATGCTACATCCGCCCCTGGTTTTAACATTTGTGTTAGCCCTAACATTTCATTCACTAATTTTGGTGATAACAAATTATAGATGCAGGGTTTAAACAAGTATTTTCAAAAGTATATCATAAGAAAGAGCCAAAGCCTTCAAATGTTTTATCTTTGCTCTCTCCATTGTATTGGATTCAAATACTTCAAGGGTAAATCATATAATTGACTATGTGTACTCAAATGATCGTTATCTAACTTATCTTGGAGTTATAGTTAATTTTAGATGAGCTTGGAAAGCATAATAGGTTGAGGACTCAAGACAGTGCAAAAAGTATGATAGAGTCAGTCTCGGATTTTTTAGCATTACTTTTGAGCCTGCTATTGCATTCATTTAATTTTACAGCACTAGAAAGAAGACTCAAAGAGCTATAATTTTGTATCCAATGGCCATTTTGAGAATCGACTATTTACGGGGTCAAAAATGAGCTAGAAGTGAACTTAATCAGGCATGCACAAAAGTGTAGACTCCTTTGTAAAAAGAGTCTACTCTTTGAACAGAAGACAAGGAACACAGAAGCATAGACTCCCCGAAGAGAAGTGCCTACTCCTGAAAGCAGAATAGTCAAATCAGATTGTTGGAGACAGAAGTGTGGACTCCTTTAGAGGAGCAAAGTAGCAAAAGTATTCTGAACAAAAGTGTTGACTCCAACAACAAAAGCGTCGACTCCGTTGTCAGAAAAATTGGAAAATAAAGGCGTGCAACAACTCTTTTAACGGCTATATATATTTCCAAAAGCACTCCAAGGCTAGATTAAGATCCAAGACCATAAATACACGGATTTCTCTTGAGAACAAAGACAGAAGATGCTTTAAATGTGAAACTCATCAAGATCTTCAAAGCTTGAGCCCGAACCAGTGTCACTATAATACACTAATACCCTAGCGATTTTCATTTTCAAAATGGTGTTCCCAAATACGGTACACTTAAGATCCAAAATAGAATTTAACGATCCAAGGCGATCCCAACCTTTTTTCTTATTTTTTTCCTTAAAGCTCACCTAACAAGGAAAAAAATCAAATATAATGACTGAAAATATGGGGAGAATGGAGTTTTTGCATAACAATATGCAAAAAAAGGGACACAATGCTACTAGAAATGTGGTTTTAGATGATTAATTTGGAAAAAATAGACTATATTTTATTAGACGCGTAATTGTTAAAGAAAATTATTTTAGAAGTACCTTAAATTCTAATAGCTTAATTTATGCAAGTCTACCCCTATTGTACCACATTTTAGAGGATGTAGCGTACCAAATTCCTGCTCCATGTTCCTAAACAATCAAGGTAAAATAGGCCCAAACAGTCATATTCTTCTTGTCAATGAGTTTCATTGGATTATCCAACTCTTTGGAAGTTATTGTATTGATAGTGTTTTAAATTCTGTAAATCATTTCTAAAAGGGTAGTTGAGCCATTGTGCTTGAGTGTTTGAGAGGAACACTTGAGAAAAATTCCCTCTTGGTGCTATGTTTTGGGATAGCAAAACAAGAGGGTTGTTTTTTTGGTTATTTTTGGGAAAAAATCATTGTTGTAACAGTCAGCTAGCACGTGGGTAACCTCGTGCATAAAAGCTATTGAAAGAATAGTGGAGAAACTCTCAAGAGGGGATCTTGACGAAGGGGTGTAGGTAGAAGCTGTGACCGAACTTCTGTAAAATTGTCTGACCTCTCTTTTCTCTCTACTTTTTATATTCTACTCCTTATTGATACTCGCGCATCATATTACGGTCATTGGATATGCTTGTGAGATTCAAATTTTATAAATTGTATAATTTGGTTTTAATTTTTGAAAAACCCAATTCACCCTTCTGGGATTGCCATTCCGGGCCAACAATTTGATGCAATGTTAACCCTTCATTCAATATCGTCAACCAAAGGAAATGAAAAATGTGTGCCTACTGCATGTGTGGACATATGCATACATCTTATACATTAACAAACACAAACCAGTTCTCAGAAGAAGAATTGAGCAAGAGGCTAGCGCGAGCAGAGGAAAAGACAAAAAGGGGGAGAAGGGATGGAGGAGAGAAAGATAAGCCAATTGAGTAGGGAGGTAAGAAATTTGTTGGTTCTGTTATCGATGGAGAGAAATTA
This sequence comes from Euryodendron excelsum, assembly GCA_033060915.1. Taxonomy (NCBI): domain Eukaryota; kingdom Viridiplantae; phylum Streptophyta; class Magnoliopsida; order Ericales; family Pentaphylacaceae; genus Euryodendron; species Euryodendron excelsum. The sequence goes on along the minus strand of CM065387.1, from coordinate 1,376,260 downwards.
TAACTGTGGGAGGAGAACTTCATGTACAACAAAGAAGCAAGAATACAGACACATGACCCAAATATGATACATTGAATGTGGTTTTCTCAAAAATCATGACACAATATGACAAGAATACAACAACAAAGAAACATTTTTGAAAGTATACATGAAAATAACAACTATTTCTTCAAACTTTTCATTACAAATACATTATATTTTATAATGTCAAAATAAAAATAAATCATTTCACATTCTACATATTGGAAAAGAGGTGGAACAAAAAGCAATAATATCTATTTCAAAAAGCTGCATTCAAAAACAAAATGAAAGTTTTAAGCTTCCTAAATTAAAAAGTCTAAAGGAGTATGGATCTATTGTAATAAATCAACATTGATTTTATCATTAAATTACAAGTTATTTTCTTCAAACTTGTAATGTGTTTTGTGCATTTCTAGGCAATGGACACGTATGCTTCCAAGTATCGAAAACATGTCCGGCTTTTAAAAAATAATAATACACATTTGGAAGTGTGTCCAGCCCTTGTTTGAGAGTATTCGATGAGTATTGATGTCCAATACATATCCGACACAGACACAGCCTCTTCTTAGAAGTGTTTATGTGCCTTAGATGAACAATACGCTACCCTGGGAAGACATTATTGTATTGTAAAAGTTATGGAGTGAGTATTGTATTTTGTATTGCCTTTTTATGTGGTTTTGTTGCCAGAGGAGCTCATAGCAGCACCATCAACAGCTTCTTTCGATCAAATGCTTGCTAAAAGGTAGATCACCTAGTTAGCCAACACAAATCCCCCAATTCCCCTTTTAATTGCAATTATAGTGGTACTTAATTGCTCTCTAAATCGCTTTCCGTTCCTAAACCCTACACCATGTGTGTATGTATCTCTCTTCTCCTCCTGCATCATACTCACACATCTTCATTGGGTGGGAACATGGTGAAATGTCTAAAACCCACAAAGGCAGCACCTGTTCATTTTCCACTACAGTCCCAAAAGGAACTGGATGGAGGATTAACATTGCAATAAACGTTAAGAGCACAGTTTCGAACGTGTAAATTGAAATACAGGGTTTAAAGTTCCATAGAAGCCAAAACAGAGGGACTATTAGTGTAATCTACAGAAATTGATAAATACATCATAAAAATTAGTCCTAAAATACAGCTTAAACAATGGAACTCACACGTGTCTAATGTAAGCAATTGAAGTACAAAACAGAAAAACAAGAAAACCAACAGAAACAAAATTAACAGCCGGATTAAAAATAACCTTTCAATTGCTCTGAAGAAGTTAACCGGACGGACAATCACCAGAAACCCGAAATTGGCATCCACGGTTCCAAAACCCTGACCCACCGTAACCCATATCATTCACTGTAACATCAAAGAAACCCCAAAAATTCGAGTTACTTCCACTTCCCACTACCACAAATTAATCAAATGCACGTTCCAACAAAGAATACAAACCCAAATGAGATCCAATCGAAGACATGCAAAAAAAAAAAAAAAAGCCCTGTTGTATTTCAAAAGAAAATGCTTTCTATTAAACAGCATTTTCTATTAAATTGAGAATAAAAAAAAGTACCTGCGTTTGAGTGTCGTTTGGGGACTCTACGGCCAGCTTCTCTGGTTGAGTGAATTTTAGAGAAGAATGAATGGGATCGAGAGTCTGAAGAATTTTAGAAAGACTATGATATATAGCCATATATCGAATACAGAGAGAATACAGGGGACGAATTTAGATTTTGTTGGAGGGAGCTCGGTGTTTTAGTCTTCGGGCTCTGTAGTTAGAGAGAGAGATGCAGAGAGACGAGAACAGGGCTAGCGTGAGAGAGAGAGAGAAGAGAGAGAAAGGCTGACGGAAGCGTTTTAAATCTTTACGCCCACTCCTCTAAAAATATACCTGGGAAAAAATTATAAATCAAAATAAATAGATAATCTGAGTAGTTATCCTATGCGGTAATGTGCTGCGTGGACACTCGTATTCTTGCCAAATCAGGGCAATGCTTATATAGTGCTTATTGCTCTGCTGAGTGCACATGTTGTGCATTAAGCAACGGTACTTCAGAGAACTGTTAGTTCATTTTGGACTAGTCCTTCAAATTTGAGACTTAGGCTCGTTTGGATCAAGAATTTGGTGAAAAAAGAAAGAAAAAATAAAATAGTATTTTTATTATCTTTTTTTTCACCTTTTACTTTTTCTTTTCCTTTGTTTGTCCCTTGATAAATTTGGATTTCAAATACAATATTAAGATCTATTTAATAAGAAAAATGTTATTCTTTTAAAAAAATCTATACAAAAAAATCTATCAGAATAATGTGACAGTAGCATTGTTGTAATTAAGAGACATCAATGTAGATGCTTTGTTTTAAAGTAAATGATTCTTATCCAACCACATCATTTTAGTAATAAATTCTGTATGAATTTTTCTGTTTGTATAACATTACTCTATTTGATACCTGTTATTAGAAATGAAAAAAAAATGAAAAAAAAAATGAGAGAGAAAATAATTTTCTTCACTTTGTTTGATTTGCAAAGAAATGAGGGAGATGTAAAAGGTAAATTACTTTCTCTTATTTCAAATTAAAAAAAAGTACATCATCTAGGTCATAATTTAATATTATAGTACCTTAACTAATTAACATGACTACTAATGGATTAAAAGCTATTTTTGTCAAGATTAAGGGAAGGGGGCATCATAAAAAGGTCATGCTTAATTTTTTTTTTTTTTTTTTTTGTAGACTTGGAGATGTAAAGGGGGTCTTGGCAGCTTTTATGAGATAGATGACTTGAACCTACGATTACATAATGACTTATAGATTAATGGTACTTTTTTTTTTCTTTCTAATAATTGGAGTACTTTATTGTAACTGCAGACTAGCCGAATAATTCTCATGGAGTACTCTAAGCTTAACCTGTTTAACCTTAATTTGTAGTCCTAAGTACAATCTATTTGAGTGGATGAGCTTTGGGCCCGGTTTGAGCTAGCTCTAATTGGATTACCCTGCACCTCGATTTGGTTTGAATTTATTCTTTTGGCCTTTCTGACTTTTTTAGAAGGGCTTTATTTTATTATTTTTAATTCTTTGATTAAAAAAAGTCATTAAAGACAAAAACAAACCATTTTGAAAAAACTAAAACGCTAGGAAAAAGCTTGTACCAAAAGGAAGCTCCTGATGTTGGAAAAAAAACCTCATAGATACAACTTGAAAGCTAGCTTATGAAAATTTGAGAAGAATTTTATTTATTTTTTGGTGTGCTAGCCATATGAAATTTTTGTTTAGTTAAAAAAGGGAATTGGAGGACTTAATTGGAAAACAAACTGGACTCGTTTTAGAACCGAATCAAATTGAATTTTTAAATTTGGTTCATGTGGAATGATGGTTCGATCTTGGATTAGTTTTCGTAGAATCAAAGTAGGTTAGTTTACTTTTGGGTTAAGTATAGAACTAAGCCATGTGCACCCCTACGTTTCCTCCCCCTCCTCTCATTATGAAGTAGGTCCCTTTGCTAGATTCGTGTGGTGGATGTGTTAAGAAATTAGGACCCGTTTGACCAATTAAATTTGATAAGGATGATCATCTTGCGCATCAAGTTGCAAAAATACATGTCAATGAATAAAATAAAAAATGTAAATCTACCCTCAAAATTTAAAGAAGTAAGAAACTTGCAATGTTGAACTTTTGGATGATGTGGCAATGAGAAAAGAAACTTTATTTCAATTTTTTTTTTGGAAATGGAAGGTTTCTTTTAATTTAAAGTCAAAAAGTTTAATTTTAAAAGTTTTTTTTTTCATTTTTGTTTGTAAAAATCCTACCTTGACCCACTCACACAATGAATTGAGCACATGAAAACTCTCTTTTATCCCCGATTCTTGCTAAAAAAGGGGCTTGAAAATGCTTAACCTTGCGTTGGACTAAATTCTCAACAATTGAATATGTTATGCTCTTAGAATCCAAGTACGTCAACTTTCTCTTCCAACTTTTCATTATGCAAAGCAAAGCAGATTACCACTAAAATTGTTAGTATAATGTTTTGTTTAAAATTTAGATTTTCAAATAGAACAAAATTACTCTTCGTTTTGTTTTATTTTCCTTCGTCTTTTTGTTCTCACCGAAAATTTAAATTCCAAACGAAGCGTAAAGAAAAGAAAAGAAAGAGGCAAAATTACATATAAAAGAGGGAAAAAAGAATGAAATGAAAGACAAAACAACTTTGAATACTGCCATAATTTTTGAATTCCAGGACTACTGTTATGTCTTTACCCTGCTTTGTTTTTTGTGATTATATTTTGTGGGTTCAAAAGGCTTAACAAGGATCCTACAACATCGTATAGAACATACTTATAGATAGTGGCGAATGCAAGATTGTGTCAAATGGCCAAGATCATTTTTTCTATTTTGTTGGACTCAAGATATAATTTCTTAAATTTTGGGGCCAATACATTATATTTTATCATAATATTCAAAATTCTATAGGATGTATAAAGAATTTGAAAATTTTGGAAGGTTGTGCCCCTGCTTCATCAGCACAATGATGCGTCTTAACGAGAGTCTTTTGTTTCAAAACAAAATACCACTATGATGACTCTTAATTGTATAACTGCTCACATTATTTTGATAAAAGTTTTTGTACAAATTTTTTGTAAGAATATAATTTTCCTACGCATACAAGTCTATATATAATGACGGGAAACATTCTAACTGATTTATTTTCGGGATTGCCATATACCAAATCCATGTGATTTCTTATGATAAACTGTAAAAGGCAACCGATAGCAATATGACAATGACCAAAGAGATTTCTAATACATGTACTTTGCATACTTGATAGTTATCCAATAGACCACCTATATGAAGATTGATCTTACAAAGTCATAGTTGTCATACCAAGTGCTCTGACTAAGAGTCTGGGAAGATTTCTTTAACCCATAAAAGTTTCACATCAATCTTACAAGTACCCAGATCGGATAACTATCACAAGCCACAATCTTCACCTTTCTTGGCTCACAAGGTGTTCTTGTTTTGTGTTCAATCTCTGCTGATCTTGTGGCCATGGATTCTATGATTTTGAGACAACTCTTTGCAGCATAAAACCATAGCTAACCCTTCTGCGTGATTTGAGTTTCTCAATCCACCTGCTTCGAATTCGGCTCGTTCAAACTTTTTCTGTTGTTTTTCTTTATTGGTTGTACTTTTTTTTTTTCATGAATTAGTTCTAACTCTAATCTCTGGCCCACTGATCAAAATCAACCATGTTGGAATTTGAAGTTCTACAAAGCTGCAAATCTCGAGAAAATGCCAAAGCAATAATGGATGAGAAGAGAAGGAAGAGAATGATTTCGAATCGCGAATCGGCTAGGCGTTCAAGGATGAAGAGAGAGCAGCACATCAAGGATCTCAAATGTCAGATCACCTTTTTCAAGAACACTAATACTGACATTGCTCAGAAAATCAATTCCATTACCCAACAATCCATGGCTGAGCAATTGCAGAACCAAACGTTAACAAGGCAGCGCGAGGAATTGACAAAGAAGCTGGAGTCCCTGGAGATTGTTTCGAGTTATGTTTGTGGGTATCAGAAAGGCATTCCTCAGGATAATTCACAGCCATGGCAGCTTCCTCACCAGTCTCTGCCTCTCATGGCTTCGGTTGGCATGTTCCAGTCTTGAAATACAAGCCATATTGCAAAGTTGGCCAACGTTTGTGCAGGCGTGTATGTAGATAACATGGCTGGTTCAGTTTCTGTTTCATCTGGTTTGCTCTGTTTTAGTTGTGTGTTTGGCTCTTTGGGAATGTCCTGGATCTAGTTTTAATTACTGGACCATAATGGAAGTTTGAATGCTGAGTTTCAATGGACTTTTTGATGAATTCATCTGTTCCATATCTTGTTCATGATTCAATATGTGGAAAGAGTATTCGTGGACTTTACTAGACTGCAAATTTAGAGAGAACAATGATCTGAGGGGGACAAAATGGACACTGTTATTATGGTAGTTGGTCATGTATATATGATGAATTTTGTTTTTTTTTTTTTTTGTTGAATTGAAAGGGAGAGAGGGTTAACTAACGATAGCGACCTCTCTAAGCGTGACCACAGGAGTTTTTCCCGCTGCAGAATGTCCGATTTGAACCAATATATGAAGAATTTGCTATTGATGAAAACTGTCTTGAAATACTTCTCTCTCTCTCTCTCTCTCTCTCTCTCTCTCTCTCTCTCTCTCTCTCTCTCTCTCTCTCTCTCTCTTCCATAGTTGCTAAGGAACACAATTGGATGGGGAAGCACGTTTTCGGTATGGGGATGAAACTATTTTGAAAATTTTGGATAAACGTTTTAGAAATGCGAGTGAAACGGTTTAGAAACTCTTAGAACTCTTAAGAAACGATTAAGATACGATTGGAATGCTTTACAGAAACTCTTGAAAAACGTTGTAAAAACTTGAAATATTTTCATACACTATTTTTCTCTTAAGTTCGAGCTAAATATCTGTGATATTATTTATGTAGGTTTTCATTAAGTTTCTTAAAATTCTCATTTAATTTTTGTGAAAGTTTCTTAATAAGATTCATATTAAGTTTTCCAATAGTTTTCTGCTTCACGTTTTTCTTATATTTTTTGGCTGCGTTTTCTATTTCTGTTTCTCTTAACTTTTCTTAATTTCACTTTCTATTTTGGTAACTATAGTCTATTCCTAATTTCACTTTTCATTTTGATAATTATAGTCTATTCATGCTCTGCATTATGGTTTCAACCAGAAAAAATAAAGTGCTCTCTCTGCCTTAGACAGGCTTCAATGGTAACACAACTCAAAAAATAAGCCATTACATGCTAAGACAGTTACTATGTTGAATATATCTACTATTGATCTTTGTTCGTGCCCCATGTATGGGTAGTCTGGAAGTTGTCAGTCCGAAAGTAGATGTTTTTTTTAACTAAATTAAACCAAAACAAATTGAAAATTCCGAACTATTTGGATTTACAATCTGGTGTGCTTGATTTATATCAATTAACTAAGCTAATCAATCATACTCTAATTAAAAATTGCATGCATGAAAAGTAAAACAATCACAAATAAGAGTAGTTTCCTAAAATTCGTATAGGAGTTCACGGGAGCGAGAAGATGGCAACAACCACTACCCAAAATCCTCAAGTCTCGTTGGGGCGAGAAGGTGGCAACACCTATTGTCCAAAATTTTCAAATCTCACTAGAGCAAGACCTTAGCAAGAAGGTAGTCAACTCTGCTACATTAGTTATTTCTGAACTCCTTTGTCTTTGAATAAATGTCCAAGTCCTCCTTAGTATTGATTTGAACATACATGAAATACAACGACATAAACACAATATTTTTTAACACGAGATTGTGCCAATTACAATAGATCTTGCACAAATAATAAACAAAGTCAAGACTTCGGCCTAAATATAGCATATTGTGGGTTTTAATAAGGTTTAGGTTGCTCTCAGGTGCTTAAGCTTTATGCCATTCCACCAGAATCCGAAAGGAAATGGGATCTGGCCAGCTTGGTCAATCGATTTCTCTGTCTTACCTGCTTCATGCCAAGATTAATCTTAATACAATAAACAAAATTAACTAACAAGCGCACAATTCAACATTATTTAACATCCTAAAATCTAGTTTGTAACATAGATTAACAACAGTAAGGATATATACAGATTTACAGATCCTAAAATCTAGGTTGTAAGGGAAAATGGACTATCTGACCTTGATTAAAGTTATTTTTTCCTTATTCTCTGAAAATTTCAACATATAAGAACCCAAGATCCAGCACTCAGTAATCTATTATTATTCTGAGACACTTGCCTAACTCTCTGTAAGGATTACTCTGCATTTGCAAAATAATAGTCATGATTCATGAATAGGCGTGTTTACGGGTCGAGTCGGATTTGGAAGTCACGCACAACCCGAACCGACCATATTGGGTTGGAAAATTTTGAAATCGTTTTTGACCTAATGGGTGATCGGGTTAGGTGAAAATGACACGTTTTCGTGTAAAAAATGTCGGCTTGGTTCACGTTGGAAAAATGAAGACCCACCACCCGAATCGAAAATATTCAAATTGGTTAAAATCCACCTGTCATCCACCCATATAGTGGTTGGTTTGGTGTCGGGTCAGGTCTCAGATGGCTTTTATGAACACCCCTATAGAATCATGAACATCTATGTCAAACAATACAGAGTAGATAAACAGCTAACAAAGTTTAGTTCAGTTGGGAACAGGTGACTTCCTTTTCCTCTTGGTCGAGCTTTCAAGCCGAGAAAGAAAAAATTGGTTCTCCCTTTCAACCAATAAGTATGCAGTTCCCATTCATATGAAATATGCAAGAGCTTCCACTAGCAATCAGTTTTGCTTGATACAAACATGAATGGCTCAGATATGTTTCAACCATTTTCAAACCTCGCAAATAAATCCCTCCACGCATCAACCTTCATGTGCCGGGCCATGCTCTCCTCACCCTCAGCCGTGACAATATTATGAATCCCGTCCCCCGTGTACATTGAAAACATTGCTTTGAAATTTCTGAACAATGACAATCCATGTTTCTCCAATTTTCTGCTGCGAGATAATATGACCTGAACTTGCTCTTTCTGCTACCACTGCTTGGTTGCCTGTTATTATTCCTATTCAGGAGATGAGTCTACTACCTTTAAGTGCAATATATTTCCCTCTTTTGAATGAGAACCTATTTCAAACCCAAAATCAAAATCAGTCGTTACGTAATCTGGCAGTTATCGGAAAGACAACAAAAAGAGCAAAGCAGTTGATGTAAGGGACCAAAAGTTTGAAGTGCTCTATGTATGTCTCAACTATTTCAATGCAAACAGATCTGAAAGACACCCAAATGTAAAATATTTTGGAAATTTTGAATAGAACAAAATCCTAGCTAGGAACCTTGGCCAGCATTTATATACCAGTTAAAGCACTAAAGTTGTAGAAAGCAACAAAGAAGAAATATGGGGGATAACAGCCAGAGGGATATCCAAATTTCGAAAGGAACAATAAAGAAGAAATCCAGTTCCAGTACTTGATGGAACAAAGTAACATACGAGAGTACAGGAAGAATATTGGAAGCATGATAAGGCCAATTGTTAAATCAATTTATCTGCAGAAGCTTAAAAATAGAAATACACGGCCTTTCATAGATCCATTCGAGCTGTAATTAGTCAAAAAAATAATAATAATCAACACGAAATCTGAATAGACAAGGATTGCTGGTGCCTTCATGGCCGAACAATCACACAACTGACAATGCTATGACTTGTTGTGTGTTTTTTTTTTTGTGGGGGGGAGGGGGAGATCCATCATCTTGAATGGAGCCATTCAATCATCTTAAAAATAATGTTACTACTCATTGATGTTTCTACTTAGAGGGTGAGTATGGTTTCCCAAGACTAACTCAGTTGTCATGAACAATAGCATTAGATTCACTGGAGATGCATTGAGCTATACTCAACAAAGTTCATGCTTTCATCTCCTCATCCTCTTGCCAACATTTACCTTATTGCTTAACCATTGCATAGATATATGTAAAGATCCTGTTAATGGTTGCTTTTCAACAAAATTCCCCAACTCACTACTTAATCTACATTCCCATACAGTTAAACAGCACCAAGCCACACTCACAATTAATCCCAAAACCCCCTTTTATAGGCACTGTGCCAATAACCCTCAGTTCATCGTAAAACCTTGAAGGCCCAGAAGATCGAATCACCAGAAATCTGTAAATGCATATAGATGTGATCTCTTTTACTCTGTTCCCCCTTGTGGCCTAGCTAAAGAAATCAACAGGTACCGCACCTCTACCAACCCCCCTGTTGAGTGTATATCCATCCTTCTAACATAACAATCCACATGAATACCAATTTTATCCGCTGCTTCTCAATCAAATTTGCTAGCAATGTCAATTCATCCACAGTACAAAATACAAACCAATCAAAGCTCATTGATTATGAAGAATGGTTCCAAATAGAAATGAACTTTTTATTATCTGGTCATTGACTTACTTGCATGCAACATTGAAAGGGCAGAAAACAAAAAAAGGTAAATGTAAAGCAAAATCATTAGGATACATATAAGGAAATTAATGGTATTTTATAGTTTATGGGCCATATATAAGGAGCCAAGCTGGTCATTGGAGGAGAAGAATAAAAGGAGACCAACAGAGCCCTCTTTTGCTTCAGTGAGGCGGACTTGATGAGGACTGGACCCTGCAAGGCAACTAATATAGTTTTGTGATTCTTCAAAAGGAGTGATGACTTCACTCTGGGATTTAGTGTTGACCTGAAACAGTGCCAGATTGAGATGCATTCAATGGAAAATAAATTCAGAATGTTATAACATGGAAGAGGAAATAAAGTCACAAGCATGAAACTGAATATTTGTATCTTACAAATAATAAAAAATAAAAACTGACATCGTGAATAAGAAAGGTAGGGATTTTGGTTCAGTTGGGATGACTTGGAAAACTACCCGCACGAGGGCTTTCCTTTTCCTCTTAGTTGAACTTCCAAGCAGAGATAGAAGAAATTGGTGCTCCCTGCCACCCAACAAGCAGGCATTTCCCATTCATATCAAATGTGCAAGAACTTCCACAAGCAAACTTCCTAGCAACCAGTTTTGCTTGATACAAACATTAAATGCTCAGATCTATTTCAACCATTTTAAACCTCACAAAGAAATCCCTCCACGCTTCAACCTTCATGTGCCGGATTGTCCTCTTCTCACCCTCAGTTGTGACAATATTATGAATCCCGTACCCCATGTGCATTGCTTCAGCTGTTATCCTATTTGGATTGCACCGGTCCATGCAAGCCTCAAAGCAATCAAAAAGTGAACCAAAATGAAAGAGTGCTTCAATAAAACGGTCCAAAAATTCTGGTGCATGTGTATTTGCCTCTATTTCATTGACCACCAATACACACAGAGAGAGTTTTTTAATCACTCTCATTACAGCTTCCAAGCGATCAGGCCATGGCATCACAGTCCTTAAAAACCACGGGGAGTAGACAGTAATGACTTCACCAGCCCCTACCTCACAGAAATCTTCTTTGAGATCTTTGATGTCTGATACCTTAACTAATTTGAATGAAAAAGGTAAGTTAATTGTGTCAGCAAAAGACAAAAGCCACATACCTATCTCCTCAATGTACAGTACTGAGGTTGTTGCAACAGCAGTTATTTTGAGAAGCTCAAGTGGGCATTCAAATCGAGCAGCAAGAGCTGGCATCAAGACAGCGACATCTGTCCCACATCTGATTCCCAAATTAATAAAATGAACCCTTTTGGCAGAGGCCACACTATCCAGAATGGCTTGGATTGCAGTGACTTGGGTGATTTGAACAAAAGGAAGCTATTGTTGCCATGCAAGCGCAGCAGGTTTGAGCTTGCTGACCACAGCTTCTTCCACATTCAATGGCTTGGTATTGCTGCCTTTCTGTTCATCTGTTGAAGTTATTCCTCTTTCTTGGTTGATTTTCTCTTGAAAAGCTCCAGCAAAATAATAAACAACTCTCTCAATTGGATTACCAGTAACTGGAGACAAGTCATCACACATGCCGAGCAATTTTATTGCACGATCAAACTGCTGGTTGTGGATCTTCTCAGCAGAATCTAGAAGAAATTGTACAAGTTCCACATTTCGGTATCCTCACGAGAAAGACCAGAAGGAGCTCTGCTTAAGGGATAAATAAGCATCGAAAGATCATCAGAGCTCTGGGAGATGTAATGGATAAATCTTTCCCCGGCTAGCTTTATGACTTCTACAATTGATAGTTCCTGGCCACCATGTTCGACAGCCTTGTTCCTTTAGCTTTTCCCCATTCAAACGCTTCTTTCCCCATCCATACTTGTTCAAAACGTCTAATGATGCTAAACGCCGAGCATATGGGCTTTCATCTTCAGCTTCAACAGAGTCTGAGCCTCTAGTTGGGATTATGCATTGATTTGTGATTTCTGAACAATGCGAATCCATGTTTCTCCAATTTTCAGCTCAGAGATAATATGACCTGAACCACTTGCTCTTGCTGCTATGACTGCTTGGTTGCCTGCTATTATTTCTATTCAGGAGATGAGTCTCCTATCTTTAGAAGAACCACCAAGTGCAAAATATTTTCCTCTCTTCAATGAGAACTCATTTCAGCACAAAATCAAAATCAGTCATTTTGTAATCTGTGAGAGACAGAAAAAAGCAAAGCATTTGATGTAAGACATTCCAACCCCCTAGCAAATGAACAAAGAGTCCAACCATGGAATGAAGATAATGTGGTCATGCCATGCAAAAGGGACAAAAAATTTGAAGTTTTCTATGTGTGTTACAATGCAAACAGATCTGAAAGACAGCCAAACATAAAATATTTAGTAAATTTTTTAATAAAACATATCCTTAGAATCTCAGCCAACAAACATATACAAGTTAAAGTACCAAAGTTATGGAAAACAATAAAGGAGAAATATATGATATAATAGCTAGAGGGATATCCAAATTACAAGCAACGTTTTTAATACTTAACAAGAGGAACAAAGAAAGATACGACAGCAACATTTGTCTCAGGAAGACAATTGGAAGCATGATAAGGCCCATTGTTTAATCAATTTTTTTGCAAAAGCTTAAAAAGACAGAAACAAGGCCATCTCATAAATTACCTTGGTGATCCTCTTTCTCACACGAATCATTGATCCACTGGAGCTGTAATTAGTTAAACAAGTGATAAGTAATATGAAGTCTATAGGGTAATTTTGGGAATACTTCTTAATGCTGGATTCTGAAGACATGGGCTGCTGCTGCCTTCCTGGCCTAACAATCACACAACCGACAAAACTATGAACTCCATGTGTTTTTTTTTTGTTTGGGGGGGGGGGGGGGGGGGGTGTGGTGGAGTGGAGAGAGAGAGAGAGTTCACATGTCCATTTGTCCTCTCCTATCCCTCAGTTACCGAAACACTCCAGGTACTCTTTCAAAATTTTTTGAGGTTGCTTTTTTGCTTATCCAGGGGAGCATAGTGTAGTGGAGGCCTCCTTGAGAGCTTCGCAGCAGTAGCACCTTTCCATTGGTCATCCTTCTTTTTCACGACAATCGTGTTTGACAGCCAACGTGGGTAGTGGACTTCTCTAATCGCACCAGCATCAAGGAGCCTTTCAACTTATTCTATGACAGTATCCACATGTTAAGTGGCTGCTCTCTTGCCTTTCTGGACCACAGGTCGGCACTGGGGGTCCACGCTTAATCAGTGGCATGCAACCTTCACGTCGATCCCTGGCATGTCGTAAGAAGTCCAAGCGAAGATCTCAATATAACTTGTCAAAAGCTCGATCAGGGAATTTTCTTCAGTCTTGGATAGGGAAACACTGATCACAAAGTACTTCTCCTTTGCTGATCTATATGGACTTTCTTCAAGTCTTCGACAACTTTCTTATCTGGAATCTGCCCAACAGACCCAGCAATATTGCAATGCAGGCTGCTGGTGTTTCTCCCTTCCTCCACCCGCATCCTCCCCTTTCTCTCTCCCCCTAAACCCAGAACTCTTGATTTGCTGCTCCATTCCGCATGAGTTAGGTCCTCCCTAATAGCCATCATTGATAAACTTCACTAAAGTCAATTTTCTTCACATCGGATTTGGCACTTGCAAATTTGTTAGCAAAACTAGTGTTGAAGCTTCTAAAATTTGGTATGTCAATTATGGATACCTCTATCCCCAGATGCAAAGCACTCTCACGAGTCCAAACACAGTTTTATCCTTTATTTTGTGTTTTATTTGAAGAGTTTTGTGATGAACTATATATCATCAGTCAAACCTTATAGAGCTGCCTTAATTATCCTCCTTACTCAAGATTATTGATGACTAGTCAACATATCCTGAACTGAAACAGCAGAGAGTCCTCATAGGGACATCCCTTTTTGCATGAAATTTGATTACAATTATGTTTACAAAAACTATCCAGAGATCCTATCATCCCAAGAAAATTCTTAACTGCATAATGTTGACATATAAATGAAACCCCTAATACTTCATGGTTTGTAACCAATTTATGACATTTAATTTGCCAAAAGTACTTTTTTTGACATTTAACCCCTAATACTTCACTGTAAATTCTAATTGGCAATCGATAGACAAAAATATGTTTCTTGCAATTGTTGTAATACGAGTCTTAGTGTAACAAAGTCCAACCTCAGCGCAAGACACAAGCAGGTTGCATTTTTCATTACTAGAATATTGAAACACTTGCTCCTAAATGCCATGTAAAATTTATGGGAGGGGGTGAACTTCAAATTAAAAGAGAGAAACAAATTTACTGTGGACTGGGTGAAAATTTTGCTACTTTTGGATAGTAATTGAGGTTGGAGAGCTTGATATGCATTGTTGGGGCCCTTATTCAACACCTTAAGCTTTTGGGTCAACTGTTGACTTAACATGGTATCAAAGCTTAGATGTTAGAGGGTCTTGCGTTCAAGTACCTCTGTTTGTATTTGTTCCCCGTTTGCATGTGAGGGATGGTGTTGGAGAGCCTGGTATGCATGAGTGAGGCTTTTGCTTAATTAACAGCTTAAACTTTTGGGACTAGTGGTGTTGTAACAACTTCCTCTTGCAATATTGTGTCATGCTTTACAGAAAAAATACAGCAGATGGTGTCACCAACGGACAAGGAAGAATACAAGAGGACAAACAGGAAACCAATTTCCATTGAAACTAAATTCAAATGAGACCAAAGAAAAACAGATAAACCTAAGAAATTAACTATCAACAGAGATGTAATGGTTGTGATCATATAACCCTACAAATTATGCTATGTGAAAATCAAGTTAAAGAATAGATCAATGGCATTATATGAGAGAAACCAGGAGCAACCCACGCACAAATTGTGCTATCTTCTTTACATAGTTGCAAAGTCATCTAAATGACAACTCAATACAGAATATACCGTTTTTTATGATCAGATATCAAGAACCAGAACCAGGATGCGTAGAGATAAATCAAGAATCTCATACAGAATTACCACCAAAAAAAAAAAAAAATACCAAACCTTCATTCAGTTCCGCTCATAGGAATTTCCAAGCAGAAAGAGAAATAAATGGTGTTCCCTTCCACCCAATAGTAAGGCATTTCCTATCCATATCAAATGTGCAAGAACTCCCACAAGCAAAATTCTTAACAACCAGACTAGCTACATATAATGATGACGTGCTTAGTTCTTCCTCCATCATCCCAAATCGTGCAAAGAATGCCCTCCAGACATTTATATTCACATGCCGAATTATCCTTTCCTCTCCCTCAGCTGCGACTATATTTTGAATTCCCTGACAAAAGTAAATTGATTCTGAAATTTTTCTATTCGGATCGTTTCGATCCATACAATCTTCCAGGCAATCGAAAAAAGCACCATAAAAGAAAAGAGCTTCAATAAAACGATTCACAAAGACGGGTGAATTATGGCTTGCCTCAACTTCAGTGACCACCATCAAACGTGGATTAATATTTCTAAGCACTCTCATCAAAGATTCCAGCCGATCAGGCCTAGCAAGCATGGCCCTCAATGAATACATTGCATTGACAACAACTTCTTCCTCAGCCTCCAGGTCAAAAAGATTTTCATTGAGATCCAGCATGTCTGAAACCATAACGACACTGAAAGAGAAGGGTAAGTTGATAGACTGGGCGAAACTAACCAACCGCTCACCTGTCTTGTCAATTATTGATTTTGACTTGGTTCCAACCGCAGTAATCTTCAGAAGCTCAATGGGGTATTCAGCTCGACCTGCAAGAGCTTGCATCAAGACTACACATTGCAACCCGCACCTGATTTCAAGATCAATTAGATGGACCTTTTTCGCTTCCGCTACACATTCCATGACAGCTTGCATTCCAGTGAATTGCAAAACCTGAGAGAAGGGCACCTCTTGATGAAATGCAATGGTAGCGGGGTTGGGGCTCATCATTGCCTCGTCGAGATCCAACCATTGTTTCTTGCTCGAAGCCTTTGAGGTGATTCTTCCGATCTCCCGATCAATCTTCTCTTGAAGAGCTTCAGAAAAATAGTAAACTAACCTCTGCACAGGATTTCCAGTATCGGAAGACAAATCATCACATTTGTTAAGGAGTTTGCTTGCACAGTGGTATTGTTGCTGGCCTACTTTTTCAGCTGCTGCCAGAAGATTCTGGACGAGTTCCACGTCTTTAGTCTTATTGTCAAAGAGACCGAGGAACGAACTACCAAAGGGATGGCTTAGCATGGAGAGATCATGAACCTTTTGGGAAGAGGATTGGATGAACTTTTCTCCAGCCAGACGTAAAATTTCTTCAGTTGATAATTTTCGGCCACCTGCCTTAGGCTCAGGCATAGAGCATATTGTAGCATAGTTTGGCATTTTAACATTTTCGGCATTCAATCGTTTAAATCCGCTCCCATAGTTGTTTAGAATTCCAAGAGAGTCTAAACGAATTGCGCAAAACTTTTCCTTCTCCGGTTCATCAAGCATGGATTTTTCGGTGTGGACACTGGCAAGCTGCCTAGTCTCTTCATGACCCAATTGAAATGTCGGGGAGGAAGCATCAAGATACGAATCATTCAAAACCCCACAATCTGAAAACAATTGTTGCTGATGTTCTTGTTGATGTTTCGACAATAGAAATCCATCCTGAGCTATGTTCTCCTCGTAGAACCCAGAGTCAAAAGAAAATGAATCAATGCCCCCCAATCTTCCGCAGTCTTCTTTTCCATACAAATAAGTATGTTTCCCCACGTTTCTTCCTTCCTCACTCTCACAGAACCTTGAAGAACTAGAGGTATCTGGAACCCCACCAAAATTGAATTGCTCCAAAGAGAACATTTCATTCATTGCCTCCAAGTCAAAACTCATACAAAATTTTCAGAATATGGTTTCTCAATTCTATGGAGTCCTTCTAACAGTTTTATGGACAGTAATTCCAGATATTCGCTGAAGCAAAAGGATTTTTAAATAGCAATGACAGGGACTATGTGAATGCATTTGGATTTCCTAGCCAAAATAAAATATTAAATT
Organism: Euryodendron excelsum; assembly: GCA_033060915.1. Classification (NCBI taxonomy): domain Eukaryota; kingdom Viridiplantae; phylum Streptophyta; class Magnoliopsida; order Ericales; family Pentaphylacaceae; genus Euryodendron; species Euryodendron excelsum. Next base: position 1,359,230 of record CM065387.1, on the reverse strand, counting down.
TACCAATGTATGTTTTTTTAATGATACAACCAAGGTTTTCTTAGTGATACAACCAAATACATGAATCCAATCTGATGTTGAAGGACCACTGTCTAGTTGAAATTTTCTGGAGAAATTTTCAATCAAAATCTCCCAAGAATTTCAGCCAGCAACAATAGAAAAAATTCATGCATTATTTAGTCACTGAGAATGTAAAAATAGAAAACTGAAAAATGAAATAAATAAGTAATTTTCATTCATTCGAGGCAACAAAGTAACACTAGCCTCAATCAGCTGAGCCAAAATACAATTATCCAGTACAAGGAGTAAGAATGTTTCTTTCATTAGATGGAAACTAAATTAAAACAAAAGATTTGAAAATTCTATTACCTCGTCTTATCCTTGGATTTTCAGGGCAATTCATATATGAACAAGAATGGTTACATCACAGATGAGCACAGGTATGTAACAACAAGATAATATACCTAAAATACAACGAAATATAGTATGTGCTCAGAGAAAGCCAGATAAATGAGAGAAACAATGACTGAGAATAATATTAATACATAAAAGTATATATGATACGAGGAAGTGACCTGGGGTTTAATATAGATATTGTTTATTGTTTGTGATGTTGCCTTTGAGAACCTTCGAGAAGGCGACATGCTTATGCTGGCTTTGGCCTGTAGTCTCTATTTTTCATTGTTCTACAGAAAACACACCTGGGTTTTGATGTCACAAATGGGACCAATGACTTTGGATCGTTAATTGGTGCTAGGCAGATGATTGGGTTAAGTAACTCCATACAATATATATTTTGTATCAAACAATAAGAATCGGATCTGCCGAACATAGTTATCAAGACCAAACTAGTGATCAAACCAGTTGAGTTGCTCCATGGTTCGACTGTGAATCAATTGATTCAACTGGGTGCATAATTAAAACTTTAAAAGTAAATTATACCTATTAAAGAATATAAATATGCAATTAGAAAATGTAAAAATATTATTATTAAGTGGATAAAATAAACAATAAATTGGTCATAGGTATCAGGACCAGATTAATGAACCATAATGAATTGGTCAAGATCTGTGGACTATTTTGGTCGTTGAGGTCAAAGCTCATTATAATGGACTGAAACCATATAGAAAGGTACATAAAAGAAGCAACCTTCAGCCTTAGACAAAGACAAAGGTCACTTCTTTATTCAATTTGTACTAAGCAATTAAAAAGCTCAGAGATGAAAAGTACCACTTCATCTAGAGTCTGCATTACCTATTGTTCCAAATCGACCCATTTGGGTATATACCCATTGGAATTAGCAAGCAGTCAACAGTAACACTCATGAAGATTATTCATACAATAGAAAGTATAGCCATAGAGGAAGTTTATATATTCTTCCAAATGGACCCTTTTGGGTCTACCCATTGGAATTATCAAGCAGTCAACAGGATAACTTACGAAGATTATTCATACAATGGCAAACATAGACAAAACATATTGAATGCCACGTTGCAATTAATAACAGCCAGAAGCAGACTAGAGACAAAAGTTTTTGCAGAAAAATCATATGTATAAAGTACTGAACCATCTCCATGAAGTAGGACCCTTGTTTCCTTCCCCCTGAGCACATCTAAAGAATATTACGAGGCAAGCAAAAATAATGTATCAAATGCACTTCTTTTTCATCCATTTTACTACAAGTTTGGCTGAGGAAACACTAGCTGTTTTAAATGATAAAACTCGGAACTTTCTTGCTTATAATTATTATAATTATTGATCCACTAGATCATGTTAGACATCACAAAATACCTAGACTAATTGATCTACCGGAACACTTTTCAGATTGAACTGTGACAAGGCTGCCTCTGTCATGCAAGAAGTTTCAATTTATACTTTTGTTTAGCTCACAAACTTTATGAGTCCTAAAACTCAATCTGACGTTTAAGATGATGTGAAAAGTCCTATGGTACTGCAGGAGAACTACTTTTCAAGCAACCAATGATACAACAAATGGCATAGATGGTGTAAATGCCGAAGAAAAAGAAAGGGAAGCACGAACACTTATAAGAACAGGCCTAGCTCGTGTCAGACAACTATTGATACCAATACTCATCGGACACTTCCTGACACGTGAAGGACATGCATCCATACTTATTAATTTTTATATTTTTTTAAAATAAGACACACTTCAAAAACTTGGGGACACATGTGACTATCGCTTAAAGTCATATAATCAAAACACAATGCAAGGATGGATGAAAGATAAGGAGGAGAAAAGCAAGAAGAAAAATAAACAGCCAAAGATTGTCCATTTTGTGGGGGTTCTTCCTTATGTGAAGATTGAGAAATCAAAATCCAGTGAAAATAATATAAAGTGATGGACGTATGGTCTTTCCTTACTTTTCTACTTGAGGTATGCGAGAGGTTTTAGGAGACAAAAAGCAAGCAGACACTCAATCATTTTTGTTTTCATCTTCATATAGATTCAAATGATTTTTATTGGTATGATTAGTTTGGCAAGGTTGAAAAAAGTAACTTGGGATTATATTATAAGATAAATTAATGTGGATTTATATCTATTAAAGTAATTTTATAATTTGTTTAAAAATGGCGATTTCTAATAGAGAGATTAGGGCTTATTGTTTACACTTGTTTTCCAATATTTAGAATGTTAAAAATCAGTTCTTGCTTTTGAAATATAAAAATAGAGAGGTATTACAATTTGAAAATAAATAAATAGATATTACTTTCATATATAAATATAAAAATATATTTATTTATTGTTGTGTTCCTGCCCGTTGTGTCTAGATTTTGTTGATAATTGCCTGTCTTGATGTTCGTATCACGTCATGTCTGTGCCTTGTGTTAGTATCCATATGCGTACTTCTTAGAGCATACCTTTCGAGGTGCAAAGTGACCAGTCAAGTATGACAGACCTCTAACAATTCCAACATAATTCTAGTCTCATAACAAAAGGAGCATGATGAATTTGGCAAACAATGTGGACCTAACACCATCAAGCAATGTGCAAGAGTATAGTTTTGTCAAGAAAACATAGTCAAGTTACAAATTGCTAGAATTTATACATTACAATAAGTCAAATAGGCATGCAGAAGGCAAACTCCTCATTCAAAAATTTCTTTTGTCCCTGCTAGAATATTGAAATCCTTTCCCTAAAGTGACAATTAACATTTTTGGAAGGACAACAAACTTAAAATGGAAGGAGAGAGACTAATTTATTGTTTGGGCACGGTGAAATTTCTGCTTTTTTTTGGTATAGCAACCGCCTGTGGGAATATTGTGTCACACGATATAGAAGAAAGAAACACATACATTCTAAAGTATGCATGTCCATCAGTTCAACAGATGGTGTCACCAAGAGAGAAGGGAAGAATACAAATAGAAAAACATGAAACCACAATTAAATTCAAATGACTCATTAACTTGGTAAATAAACTCTCAATAGAGATGTAATGGTTGTGATCATATAGCCCTCCACATCATGCTTTCTGAAAGTCAAGCACCGTGCTGTATAAAAAAATACAATTGTGAAGGCATCAAAATTGACAAATCAACGCCAAGTATTTTGATTTCTCTCATTGTATGATCTAATTTCAAGAACTGGGATGTGTAAAGGTCAATCAAGTACTTCATACGGAATTTAAAAAACCCAACTAAAATCTTCATTCAATCCCTCTCATTTAAATTTCCAAGCAGAAAGAGAAAAAAGAGGAGTTCCCTTCCACCCAAGAATAAGGCTTTTCCCATCCATATCAAACGTGCAAGAACTCCCACAAGCAAAATTCCTTCTCACCAGACTCGCTTGATACAATGATGATGTGCTCAGTTCTTCCTCGATTATCCCAAACCGTGCAAAGAATGCCCTCCAGACACTGATATTCACATGTCGAACTACCCTTTCCTCTCCCTCAGCTGCGACTATGTTCTGTATTGCCTGACTAAGGAATGCTGATTCGAAAATCTTTCTATTTGGATAGCTTTGATCCATACAATCTTCCAGGCAATCAAAAAAGGCACCATAGAAGAAAAGAGCTTCAATGAAACGATTCACAAAGACTTGTGAATTATGCTTTGCCTCAGTTTCAGAGACCACCATTAAACAAGGATTAATGTTTCTGAGCACATTAATCAAAGATTCCAACTGATCTGGCCTTGCAAGCATGGCCGCTAATGAATATATTGCATTGACAACAACTGTTTCCTCGGCTTTTAGGTCAAAAATGTCTTCATTCAGATCTAGCATATCTGAAACTATGATTACATTGAAAGAGAAGGGTAAGTTCATAGACTGGGCAAAATTCATCAACCGCTCACCTGTCTCCTCGATGGTTGAGTTTGATTTAGTTCCAACAGCTGTTATCTTGAGAAGCTCAAGGGGGCATTTGGATCTACTTGCAAGAGCTTGCATCAACACCGTACATTGCATCCCGCTCCTGATTTTAAAGTCAATTAAATGGACCTTTTTTGCTTCCACAACACATTCTATGATAGCTTGCATTCCAGTGAATTGGACAACCTGAGAGAAGGGCACCTCTTGATGAAATGCAATGAGAGCAGGGTTGGGGCAAATCATTGCCTCATCGAGATCTAACCACTGTTTCTTGCCTGAACCCTTTGAGGTGATTCTTCCTGTTTCCCGATCAATCTTCTCTCGAAGAGCTTCAGAAAAATAGTAAACTACCCTTTGCACCGGATTTCCAGTATCAGAGGACAAGTCATCACATTGGCTGAGCAAGTTGTTTGCACGGTCATATTGTTCCTGGCCTACTTTCTCAGCTGAAGCTAGAAGATTCTGAACTAGTGCCACATCTTTAGTCTGGTCATTAGAGAGACTGAGGAACGAACTACCAAAGGGATGGCTTGGCATGGAGAGATCATCAACTCTTTGGGAAGAAGATTGGATGAAGTTTTCTCCAGCCAGACGTAAAATACCTTCAGTTGATACACCCACCTTAGGCTCAGACTTAGCGCATGCGATACCATAGCTTGGCACTTCTATCCTTTCCCCATTCAATCGTCTAAACCCTCTCCCATAGTTCTTTAGGATCCCAAGCGAAGCCCAAGGAATTGCACATGGCTTTTCCTTCTTAGGTTCATCCAGCAGTGAACTTTCAGTGTGGACACTGGCAAGCATTGTAATCTCTTCATGACATGACATAAATGGCGGGGAGACAATATCGAGATAGAAATCATCCAGAATCCCAAAGTCTGAAAAGAAATTTGGCTGATGTTCTTGTTCGTATTTGGACAATAGAACTCCATCCTCGGTTGTGTTCTCTACATAGAACCCAAAGTCAGAAGAAAGTGAATCAATGCCCCCTGATTCTCCCAAGTCCTCTTTTCCGTACAAATGAATATGTTTTCCCACGTTCCCTCCTTCCTCACTCTCAAAGCCCTTAGAAGAACTAGAGTTAGATGGAACCCCACTGAAATTGAATTGCTCGAAAGAGAACAATTCATTCATTGCCTCAAAGTCGAAAAAAAACTTGAAATTTTCAGAATATGATTTCTCAATTCTAAAGAGTACTTCTACCAGTCTTATAGATATAGCAATTCTAGATTTTCACAAGGTTACAAGGCTTTTTACTTACCTTGCCAAGGGTTCCTTCTTGATAAAAACATTATCCATTTAAATATAGATTGACATAGTCTACCCCCTAATTGAAGGACATCACTAGCAGTCACTTTGATGCTGAAGAATTTTTCAATCCAAATCTTCTAGGAAATTCAGCCAGCAGCAATAGAAAAAATTCATGGATTGTTTTTTTTGTCTCTGAGAATGTAAAAATAGAAAACTGAAATAAAATAAACAAATAATTTTCATTCATGGGAAGCAATAAAGTAACGAATGGCAGTCCAATAAGCTGAGCCAAATACAAATTTAAAAAAACCCATCATAATTAACAAATTTACAAATTCATTCATGGGAGTAGGATTCTTTTTCTTTCATTACATGGAAACTAAATTAACAACATGCATGATGGAAACACAAGAGTTGAAAATTCTAAATTCTATTATATTCTCATAATCTTTAATTTTCAAGGCAATTCAAGAAATGGACAAGAAGGGTTTCGTCACAGATGAGCACAGAGCTGTGTAACAACAGGATAATCCACGTATAATAAGAAGAAAGATGGTGTGTGCAGAGAGAAAGACAGAAAAAGGAGAAAACAATGACTCAGAAAAATATATATAACTATGTAAGAATAATAAATTATAAGAGGAAGCGAGGGGTACGTTGCATTGTATTTGTTGTTTCTGGCATTGGCTTTGAGAAGGCGACATGTTGTGCTCGCTTTGGACAGTGCGTTTCAGTGTTCTACAGAAAACCCATCTGGGTTTTGATGTTATGGATGCCTGAAGGGGACCCATTAACGATCCAGATGCTGGGTCGATGACTGTGGTTTAGTGCGTGCATATATATATATATATATATACAGATATACATATATATTAATTCCACTAATAGGAATTAGAACTGCCAAACATGAATTAGTGATCATACCAGTTGAATCGCTTGATGCTTCAACCGTCCACCGATTCAACTAGGTGCATAATTACAACTTTTAAAATATATTATAGACATTAAACTATTAAAGAATATAAATGTATGATTTTTAAATGGTAGAATATGTCTATCAAGTGGATACAATAAATAAATAATTAATCATACTAATGGAAATACATTTAGTATTTAGTTCAAAGAATATTGTAAATGAACCGATTTTTAAAAAAAAAAAAAGTAGCCCTGGACTCTCATTATTACGAATCTGAAGAATTTTAGAGATAATCAAACTTACTGCTACAAAAAATGTGTTTGTATATTTTCATGTGCAACAGGTCGTAAATAACCCATCATAATTAAAAAAAATTTATGAAACATCTTATTTCAAGAACTAGTTTACAATAAAAAAAAAATGTCAAAATTCGTTTGATTTCTTAGGGATTCTTCTATATTTCCAAAGTTCGGATTTTGTTTTGTCCGGAAAGACTAAAAAAAAAAAAAAAGCATGCCTATCCTGACTAAAAGCCATTATATTTTAACAACAATGTTGTTTTGACAATTTAATAAATGTGAACCATCTAGTTTGGTGGGTTTTTGTTTTAACAGCCTAATATTTTCGATACAAGAACATAACAATACAAATCCAACAGCTAATTTCATGTTCAACAGATTCAACTAGCCGACTCAATTTATTCTGATCACATTGCTCTTAATTTCACCATTTCCTGAGAAATTCCAACTATTTTGCAATACCTCAGAAGGCTCACACTCAACTCTCATAGGTGGTTTTATTTTGTTGATGATTAACAAATTTGGCACTAGTTGGCTGGCAAGCCACGGTCAAATGGATCATTCTCATTTGGATCCTCTTATTTACTAAATTTTTTTTGTCCTTTTATAGTTTTTTTTATATGGGTTTTTGGTATATACTTTCGACTTTTTTATTAAAAAAAACTTATAAATAAATCGCAACATGCTTAAATAAGTCAGCTTATAAATTTATTCAAACGAGGATGAACCATAGGTCTTGCCCAGCAAAACATTACCTGACTGGTAGGCTGCATCAGTGATAGAATTCCAAGTCATAAAACTCACCACTAACATTTGAGGAAGAAACAAGAAGAAAATCCTTTTTATGGAGAAGAACTAATTTCTTAACAAACCATTGATAGTTTGGTAAAACAAAATAGTCTAACAAACAAATTTCAGGTGCAGAGCGTCCAGCAAGTATGAGAGAACTCCAACTACTAACACAATGTCTTCCACAGCCAGGACGGACCGATGAAAGGTTGAATGGGGGCAGCTGGCCCATTGGATTAGCTACTTTCACTGTTTTTAAGAAAAATTTATGTGTATTTATTTGATTATAGGTTATAAATATATGTTTTGCCCCCCATTGAATTTACAAATATTTATATTTGTCTATATCTGAATTTAGTAATATTTATATTTGCCTCCATTGAATATCACTAAATTTATGGTAAAAAATATATGTATTTCATTAACTCTTTATTATTTGACCAAGATAAATAACACAATTTTAATTAACCCTTTATTACATGTATCCACAGACTCTTAGTTATCTAAAATCTCAAAATCTCTTCTCAAAATTTTGAACATTAGCCATTCAAAATTGGATTAAAATTTTTGATAGGTTTTTGTGTACCACTTTTGTAGACAGTCGGTGCCCATTTTTTGGCGTCTTTAATATAATTATCATTTTATTTATTAAGAAAAATTTATTGTCAATTTAAAAAAATTCGTGTATTGTTCTATGTAAATTTTGCCTTCATTGAACAAAAATTCTAAATCCGCCCCTATTCCACATAATTCTAAGCTAAAGCAATAGGACTATCAGGCAATGCATTATAGGAAAAGGCACAAACTGGCATGCAGATCAATACTGATTCCTCAATCAAAAACTTAATTTCACACTAATTTCGTGTTTCTAAAATTTCTGCATCAGATAGATAAATTCAAGATTTACATGGATACAAGAATCACTCGTACTGATCCAATTATTCATGGAAAGCCATATCAAAACATGCTTAAACAATCTTTAACTTCGAGTTTCATTTGAGGATGAATTGTAGTTGTTCATAACAATTACGCAGTTAAACATTATACGGTTGCAGTAATGCCGTTTGCTGCACTTGCTTTGAAATTCCAATTTAAAAAACTTAGCGCAGGTCTCTTGCTATGAAATTACAATATAAATAAGTTAAACAAATGATAAAGTACGAGAAAAGTATCATAACATAAAGATCAAAGCGAAAAATAAAAAACCTATGAAACAGAAAGAAGACTACGCTTCATTTGGAACCCGTATTTTTTGTAGAAAAAGTAAAAAAAAAGAAAAATGTGAAGGAAAAGTGAACAAAAATAAAGTATTTTTGTTCACTTTTCCTTTATATTTTTCTTTTTCCACCTAAAATTTGGATTCTAAGTGGAGCCTAAGTAAACAATTTGCTGTTGAGGGAAAGTACTCCATAACATCCACACCAGGTGCCATCAATTTCTATGTTTTTCCTGCAAAGCAACAGCATTGGCTTAGTACGATGAAAATGATGACAAGAAGGATGACAGATTTTATCAGAATGACAACCACGAAGAGATCTTTGGAAATGTGTATGCCATTTTGACAAAAACTTGCTGCAATTTGGTATAGTAATACCAAGGATTGCAACAAACAAAGAGCGGTGGGAACAAGGCGTGTGACATTGTTCAATTTAAGGTCACTGCTCATCACAATGGACTGAAACCATACGAGAGAAGTACATAAAACAAGCAACCTGAAGCCCCAGACGAAGACCTCTTCTTTATTCAATTTGATATAAGCAATAATAAAAAAGCTGACAAATGAAAAGTTCTTACAACTTGTAATGGACACAATTGGGTATATACCCATTGGAATTATTGAGCAGTAAACAATAAAATTTACAAAGGCTATTCATATAATGCCAAACATAGCTACAGAGAAAGCAGTTTGGATACTGAATATTTAAATTGCAGTTATTCGTCTCTTTTTTTTTTTTCCTTCATTCTTTAATTTCCAAGCAGACAAAATGCAATCCTTATGAATGCCACATCACAATTAGGAACAGTACAAAGCAGACCGCGACATAAGTTGTTACAGAAAAATCATAGATACAAAAAATCTGACCCAACCATCTCCATGAAGAAGGGCCCTTGTCTCCTCTCTGAGCACAACAAACAGATATAACAAGGCACTTCTTTTTCTTCCATTTTACGCTGAGGTTATTAAATGCCAAACTCATAGCTTTATTGTTCATAAACATTGAGATTATCGATCCACTGGATCACATCAGATATTGCAAAAAATAGCTAGACCAAATGGCCTACCAGAACACCTTTCAGATTGAACTACAACTAGGCTGCCTCTGCCATATAAGAAGTTCAATATAGTTGTTTAGCTCACACACTGCATCAAGTCCTGAAAGTAAACTGACACTCGAGGAAGAAATGATGTGAAAATCCTACTGTGGAGGAGAACTACTTTCTCAAGCAACCAATGATACAACAAGTGGCAAGTGAAAAGGCGTGTTGAAGTCTAACAAGCATACCTATTGAGGTGCAGAGTGTCCAGTCAAGTATGAAAGATCTCCAACAATTATAGCAACAGCCTTAGATATTGAAATCCTTGGCCCAAAGTGGCAATTTAACATTCATGGAAGGGGAATGAACTTAAAATGGAATGAGAAAGATTAATTTATTGTTTGAGCTCGGTTAATTTTTTTTTTCTGCTTTGGAATAGTAACTGCTGCTTCGAATATTGCATCAAATTTTACAGAAAAATATAAACACGCATTTCTGAAGTATCCATCTGAATCGGTTTAGCAGATGGTGCAACCAAGTGAAAAAGCAAGAATACAAATAGAAACACAAGAAACCATCTTTCACTGAACTTAAACTCAAATGAGACCAAAGAAATACTCCTAAACCTGAAAAATTAAATATCAACAGAGATGTAATGGTTGTGATAATATAGCCCTCCAATTATGCTCTGTCAAAGTCAAGTTAAAGAACATGACCAATTGCACCAAATGAGACAGCCCAGGAGTAAATCACACAAGAACTGTGCTCTGTAGAAATACACAGTTGTGACTTGTGAAGATATCTAAAATCACAAATCAACAAGAAGTATTTCAATTTCTCTTGCAGTATGTGATCAGATATCAAGAACTGAGATGTGTAGAGGTCAATTGATAATTTCATACGGAATTTTAAAAAACCAAGTTTCAAACCTTAATTCAATCCCTCTCATTCGAATTTCCAAGCAGAAAGAGAAAAGAATGGTGTTCCTTTCCACCCTACTATAAGGGTCTTCCCATTCATCTCAAACGTGCAAGAATTCCCACAAGCAAAATTCTTGAGCACCAGACACGCGTGATGCAATGATAATGCGCTCAGGTCTTCTTCCGTCATCCCAAACCGTTCAAAGAAAGCCCTCCAGACACTGATGTTCACATGCCGAATTTTCCTTTCCTCTCCATCGGCTGCAACTATATTCCGTATTGCCTGACTAAGGTACATTGATTCTGAAATCTTTCTATTTGTACTGCTCTGATCCATACAATCTTCCAAGCAATCAAAAAATGCACCATAGAAGAAAAGGGCTTCAATGAAACGGTTCACAAAGACTGGTGAATTGTGATTTGCCTCAACTTCCTGGATCACTATTAAACATGGATTAATATTTCTGAGCACTCCCATCAAAGATTCTATCCGATCTGGCCTTGCAAGTATAGTCCTGAAAAAACTTATTGCATTGACAGCAACTGTTTCCTCATCCTCCAGGTCAAAAAGTTCTTCGCTCAGATCCAGCATGTCTGAAACCATAACTGCACTGAAAGAGAAGGGTAAGTTTATTGATTGGGCGAAACTCGTCAACCGCTCACCTGTCTCCTCAATTATTGATTTTGACTTGGTTCCAACAGCAGTTATCTTGAGAAGCTCAACGGGGCATGCAGATCGACCTGCAAGTGCTTGCATCAAGACCGTACATTGCATCCCACTCCTGATTTCAAGGTCAATCAAATGGACCTTTTTTGCTTCTGCCACATGTTCTATGATAGCTTGCATTCCAGTGAATTGAAGAACTTGAGAGAACGGCACCTCTTGGTGAAATGCAATAATGGCAGGGTTGGGACTCATGAATTCCTTGTCGATATCTAAAAACTGTTTCTTTCCCAAACCCTTTGAGGTGATTCTTCCTGTTTCCTGATCAATCTTCTCTCGAAGAGCTTCAGAAAAATAGTAAACCACTCTTTGCACAGAATTTCCAGTATCGGAGGATAAGTCATCACATTGGCTGAGGAGTTTGCTTGCACGGTCGTATTGTTGCTGGCCTACTTTCTCAGCTGAAGCTAGAAGATTCTGGACTAGTTCCACATCTTTAGTCTCATCAGCAGAGAGACCGAGGAATGAACTACCCAAGGGATGGCTTAGCGTGGAGAGATCATCAACCCTTTGGGAAGAGGATTGGATGAACTTTTCTCCAGCCAGACGTAAAATTCCTTCAGCTGATATTTTTTTGCCACCCACCTTAGGCTGCATAGGCTTAGTGCATGTGGTACCATATCTTGGCTCTTTTATCTTTTCCCCATTGATTCGTTTAAGCCTGCTCCCATAATTCTTTAGGATCCCAAGCGAGGCAAAAGGAATTGCACATGGCTGTTCCTTCCTGGGTTCATCAAGAAGCGAATTTTCAGTGTGGACACCAGCAAGCTTCGTAATCTCTTCTTGACATGATTGAAATGGTGGGGAAAGAACATCAACATATAAATCATCCAGAATCCCAAAATCTGAAAACAATTGATGTTCTTGTTGATATTTGGACAATAGAAGCCCATCTTCGGCTGAGTTCTCCTCATAGAAACCAAAGTCAAAAGAAAATGAATCCATGTCCCCCGATTCTCCCCAGTCTTTTCCATACAAATGAGAATGTTTTCCCACATTCCTTCCTTCCACACTCTCAAAGCCCTTAGAAGAACCATACCCACCATATTGAAATTGCTCCAAAGAAACTATTTGATTCATGGCCTCAAAGTCGATATTCATGCTAAATTTTCAGAATTTCTCACTTCTGAAGAGTTCTTCTAGCAGTCCTATAGATATAGCAATTCCATATTTGCTCAAAAGTACTAGGCTTTTTTCGTATCTTGCTAAGTTTCCTTCTTGATAAAGACAATTTTTGAATAAAAATAATATAGATTGACCGTCTACCATCCAATAAAGAACATCACTAACAGTTACTTTGATGTTGATGTGTTCAATGTTATCGATGGGCCTGCACATCCCAAGCAACGAGTGGGACAACATGAATGTCATTTGGATTTACTAGCCACAAAACAAGAATATTAAATTTGCCCATGCAGATTTTTTAATGATACAACAGGAATCCAATCTGATGCTGAAGGACACGTTCAAGTTAAAATTTTCTGGAGAAGTTTTCAATCAAAATCACTTAAGAAATTCAGCCAGCAGCAATAAAAAAAAGTCATGTATTGTTTTCCACAAGATTTGAAAATTCTATTATCTTCTGTTCTCGAACTTTCAAGACAATTCAAGAAATGAACAACAAGGGAAACGTCACAGATGAGCACAGACATGTAACAACAACAGCAAGATAATGTACATGAAATAAGAAGAAGATAGTATGTCCTCAGAGAAAGCCAGATAAATGAGCAAGCAATGACTGAGAATAACATGAACCGGGGAGTTTCGAATATGAAGTGTTTGTCGTTTGTGATATTGTCTTTGAGAAGCTCCAAGAAGGTAAGTTTGTGCTGGCATTGGACTCTATGTCTCATTGCTCTACAGCAAACCCACGTGGGTTTTGATGTCATGAAGGGACAAATGAATTTTGAAGATAACTGGTTCATTAATAGATGCCAGGTAAATGACTAGGTTTAGTAACTCTGGAATATATATGCATATATGTAACCATATTCCAACAATAAGAATCATGACTGCAGAGCCAAATTAGTGATCGAATCATCGAACCAGTTGAGTACTTGAGTTGCTTCATGGTTTAACCATGGATCAACTGATTCAACTAGGTGCAAAATTACGACTTTAACAATAAATCATCATTAAAGAATATGAAGATATGATTAGAAAATGTAAAAATATGTCTACTAAGTGGATGAAATACAATGTCATAGTAATGAACAAAATTATGACTAAAAATAAATCATTATTAAACAATATAAGGTATGATTAGAAAATGTAAAAATATGTCTATAAGTGGATAAAATAAATAATAAATTTGTCATAGTAACGAAAATATAGTATTACATCGCATGAATGTAGTTCATGAATCAATCATAACTAAGAAGTCCTATAGAACATCTTATTTTGAGAACTCGTGTATAATCATATGAAAATAGCATACTTACAAACAAAAATATAAATGGTTGTACATTCATCAAATGTTATTCCATCTCTAATGCACAAAACACATGTAAACAAGAGCATATTTTCTGACTACATCTAGACTGTCAGAGCACTTCTAGTCCTAATCAGGCAAATCTTGGCTAATAATAGCCATTATATTCTTGGCAATTATGTCATTTTGACAATTTGAACATAACCCACCCGATTTAATGTGAACCATCCAGTTTGATGGGAGCTTTGTTCTTACGACCCAAAGTGGCTTGCTTACATCTCTGTTCTTACAACCCAAGGTGGCTTGCTTAAATTTTCTATAATAATACCAGACAAATCTCAGGGCCAGGTCATGGTTCAATTGATTCAACCAGCGTTATTCTGGCTGAGGATTATTTATAAAAGTTCTTTAAGAATAGAATTTGCCTAGCCATTATATTCGGTAACTATGTCGTTTGACAATTTAAACATAAACCCCCTCATTTAATGTGAATCAACCGGTTTGATAGGTTTTTAAATAGACCAGCGGATTCTAACAACCCAGTTCCCTGTTCAATCACATAGATTTTCATAACACTGCTTCTAATTTCACCCTTTCTTGAGACATAACAATTATTTTGCAATACATCAAAAGGCTCACACTCAAATCTAGTTGGTTGTTTTAAGTTCCTTGCTGATTAACAATTTTGGCACTAGTTGGCTAGCACCTCATACGGTAGGATGGTGGATGGATCATTACCTTTTTCCCTCAGAGTGTCTAGTTGCATGTGGATCATCTAACTCTGAGATGGGGCTAACAATTCTATGTTGCACGACTGCCTGCACCATAGGCAAGGAACAAAATTTCCTTTTGTTTCCATTGAAACGGTTGAAACATTTCCGTTTTCTAAGGAACCGAAACGAAATATTAGTGGAATACCGAAATTCCAATGTTTCCACTTAAACATACCGAAACATTCCAAAATGTACCAAAACACTACGAAACTCCCAAAACAATGAGTTGTTTCAACACGTATTTGACAATTTTGATCATTGGTTATGGCTCCCTTATGGCTCCCTTCTCTTTATTATTACTGTTACAGTTATCATGATGGATGTTATCTACACTATTTGAGAACAAATGCACTAAAGAAAAACATAAACTCGGCTTATAATCACATAATACCAATAGTAGGTCAGTATCATATTATAAAAATAAAACTTAACTCTCAAACTCAATTAATTAATGATTGGTGAAATTATTGGAACTAGTTTTTTAACTGTTTTTTGTACATATTAGCACTTTTTATTCAATGCTATCACAGTTTTTCCTAATGCAAATGACTGTATAGCATTCCAACATGTTTAATTATTAATTTATAAGCTTTAAAAATGCACATGGATGGACTTCTATTCATGTTAACAATTGTTTCCATCATGTTTCCAAAACGTTTCTGTTTCCAAGCCAGCCGAAACATTGTATCGAAATGAAATTTTGATCCTTGACCATAGGTCCTGCCCAGCAAAGTATTGCCTTATTGGTAGGCGGCCTGAATGATGGAAGAAGTTCAATTTATAGTGCCATTTACCTCACAAACTGTACAAATCATTAAACTCACCATTGACATTTAACGGAAGAAACAACAAAAAAAATCTTTGTGAAGAAGAAGAACTACTTTCTGAAGAAGCCATTGTAGTTTGATACAACCAAATGGCATGTGGAATGGGTGTTTAAGTTTAATAACTAATAAACCTATATTTTCAGGTGCATAGTATCCTGTCATTCAAACATGAAAGAACTTCGATAACTAACATAACTACTTCCACAGAATTCTCATCTGAAACAAAAGGAGGAATTGAAAATTTTGGTAAACACTAGGGACTTAATTAATACCATCTAGCAATGCACAATAGGAATAGGTACAGTACTTTTATAAAGTAAACATAGCTACAAATTACAAACTGCTGACATTTCTACCTATTCATAAGTCAAATTGCCAGGACTGACCCACACAGGAACTGTGCTCCATACAAAAACACAGTTGTGAAGGCATCTAAAATGACAAATCAACACCAAGTATTGTGATTTCTCTTACATTATGTGATCTCATATCGAGAACCTGGACGTGTAGAGGTCAATTGAGACCTTCAAACAGACTTCCAAAAAAAAAAAATAACTATCAAAACATTCATTCAATCCCTCTTATACAAATTTCCAAGCAGAAAGAGAATAAAGCGGTGTTCCCTTCCACCCAAGAATAAGGCATTTCCTATCCATATCAAATGTGCAAGAACTCCCACAACTAAATTTCTTAACTACTAGATTTGCTTGATACAATGATGATGCGCTCAGTTCTTCCTCCATCATCCCAAACCGTGCAAAGAATGCCCTCCAAACATTGATATCCACATGCCGAATTGTACGTTCCTCTCCCTCAGCTGCTACTATATTCCGTATTGCCTGACTAACGTACATTGATTCTAGAATCTTTCTACTTGTACTATCCTTATCCATACAATTTTCCAGGCAATCAAAAAAAGCAACATAGAAGAAAAGAGCTTCAATGAAACGGTTCACAAAGACTGGTGAATTATGCTTTGCCTCGACTTCAGCGATCACCATCAAACATGGATTAATATTTCTGAGCACTCCCATCAAAGATCCCAAACGATCTGGCCTTGCGAGCATGGACCTTAAAGAATTTATTCCAATGACAGCAACTGTTTCCTCAGCCTCAAGGTCAAAACAGCCTTCATTCAGATCTAACATATCTGAAACCATAACTATATTGAAAGAGAAGGGTAAGTTTATGGACTGGGCAAAACTCATCAACCGCTCACCTGCCTTCTCAATTGGTGATCTTGACTTGGTTCCAACTGCAGTTATCTTGAGAAGCTCAAGGGGGCATTCAGATCGACCTGCAAGAGCTTGCATCAAGATTGTACATTGCATCCCACTCCTTATTTCAAGGTCAATTAGATGAACCTTTTTTGCTTCCGCTGCACATTCTACGATAGCTTGCATTCCAGTGAACTGGAAAACCTGAGAGAAGGGCACTTCTTGGTGAAAGGCAAGTACTATAGGATTGGGGCTCCTCATTGCCTCATCAATATCTAATGATTGTCTCTTTACCGAAACCTTTGAGGTGATTCTGCCTGTTTCCTTATAAATCTTCTCTCGAAGAGCTTCAGAAAAGTAGTAAACTACTCTTTGCACAGTATTTCCAGTATCGGAAGACAAGTAATCACATTGGGTGAGTAGTTTACTTGCACGGTCATATTGTTGTTGGCCTACTTTCTCAGCCGAAGCTAGAAGATTCTGGACGAGTTGCACATCTTTAGTCTCGTCATCAGAGAGACCAAGGAATGAACTACCCAAAGGATGGCTTAGCATGGAGAGATTATCAACCCTTTCGGAAGAGCATTGGATGAACTTTTCTCCAGCCAAACGTAAAATATCTGCAGGTGATAATTTTCGGCCACCCACCTTAAGCTCAGGGTTAGTGCATGTGGTACCGTAGCTTGGCATTTCTTTGTTTTCCCAATTCAATCGTCTAAATCTGCTCCCACAGTTCTTTAGGATCCCGAGAGAGGCTAAAGGAATTGCACATTCCTTTTCCTTCTTGGGTTCATCAAGCAGAGAATTTTCAGTGCAGACACTAGCAAGCTTCGTAATCTCTTTATGACATAATTGAAACGGAGGGGAAACAATATCTAGATATAAATCATCCAAAATCCCACAATCTGAAGACCATCGTTGCTGATGTGCTTGTTGATATTTGGGCAAGAGAAGTCCATCCTCGGCTGTGTTCTCTGTGTAGAACCCAAAATCAAAAGAAAATGAATCAATGGCCCCCAATCCACACAAGTCTTCTTCTCCATATGAATAAGTATGTCTCCCCACGTTCCTTCCTTCGTCACTTTCAAAGGCCTTAGAAGAACTCGAGTAATCTGGAACCTCACCAAAATTGAATTGCTCCAAAGAGAACATTTCATTCATTGCCTCAAAGTAGAAACTCATGCAAAATTTCCAGAACAAAGTTTCTCACTTCTATAGAATACTTCTAGCAGTCTTACTGATATAGTAATTCCAAATTTTGGTGTAGTACAAGGCTTTTTACTAATCATGCTAAAGGTTCCTTCTTGATAAAGACCATTTTCAAAAAAATGCAATATAGATTCAAAGTCTATCACCTAGTTAATTAAGAACATCACTGACAGTAAATTTGATGTTGATGTGTTAACGACATTGCTGGGCCTGCACTTGGCAAGCAATAAACGACTGGGATTATGTGAATTCCATTTGGATGCTAGCCAAAGCATATGCATACATGAACAACATTTGGATTTCCTGGCTCAATGGTAACAATTTTTTTGTATTTTCTCGCGCAGATCTTTTAATGATACAACCAAGTAAAGGGGTCCATACTCTCTAATGTAGAATATTTTGACTATAAAACCAAAGTAAAGGGATCCACACTGATGTTGAATGACTATGGCCAAGTTGATATTTTCTGGGGAAATTTTCAACCAAAATCTCCAAATTAATTCAGCCAGCAATAGTATAAAAAACCCATGGTTTGTTTGGTTGCTGGAAAATTTAGAGATAAATAGACTTCCCTGGAAACCAACAAAGCAATAGTGACCTCCAATTAACTGAATCAAATACAATTATTTAACATATGGAGTAAGATTTTTATTCACTCCATGGGCACTAAAACAAAATGAATGATGAAACACTATAATTGAAAACTCTATTATTATTTCTTATACTTCAATTTTCTAGGCAACCAAACGAACTAGTTAATGCAGAATAATGATCTCAAGTAATCAAACAATAAATGTAACGTCACGGATAAGCACAGCTTTCTAACAAACAAGATAATACGTATTGCAAGAAAAAACAAAAAGAAAAACAGATGGGGTATCTTCACATAAAAACAGAGACAAATGAAGAAGACAATAACAGAGAATAATAAACAATAAAAAGATAAAACAAGAGGAATAACTGACCGTGGTGGTTTAAAGATTCAAATGTGTAGTGTTTGTTGTTTGTGAGGTGGTCTTTGAGAAGCTCTGAGAAGAGGCACAACAAACCCACTTGGGCTTTTTTATGTCACGTAGAAGACCGGCGACTTTGGAAGATGAATGGGTCCTTTTCTGGTGCTATCAGGGAAGACGACGGGATGATTGTTAACAGCCTGTTTGCAACTTGGGTGAGGGAAGTGAAGGAAAAGGAAAGAAAAGGAGAGGAAAATAAAGAGAAAATGAAAGAGAAAATATTGAGAAAATGAAAGAAAAAAGTTTGATTTTATTAAAAAATAATAAAAAGAAAGTAGAAAGAAAGAAGAGAGAAAGAGGGCGATTTAAAAATGTTTTATCTTTTTTTTTTCATTTTTTTTTTATCTCTTGGTTAGAATTAAAAAAGGAAAGGAAGAGAAAATGAGAGAAAGATAAAATGAAGAAAAACTATTTTGAAACTGGAGAAGGGAAGAGAAGAAAATGAAAAAAAAGGAAAATAAAGAAAAAATAAAAAATATTTATTGATTTTTGTAAAATAAAATGATAGAAATATTTATTGATTTTTTCAAAATCTTTTCAAATCATTGTTCAATAAAAAATTATTTTCAAAACTTGTTTTCAAAATATTTCACTTTGTTAAGTTTTTCCTAAAATAAATTTTGATCAAAGAATATAGAGTTCTATTTTGTAACAACTTGTGTAATATAATTTTATTAAAATCTGATACAAAAATTAATTGTACAATTATCAAATGGTATTTGATCACTCTAAGGTGCGTGTTTCAAGTTGCGTGCATGATCGAACATATAACTGGAAATACATGAAAAATTACATGAACTCATTCTAACCATTTTTTTTTTTTTTTTTTATTTCTCCCAAAGGAAATATGGCCTCATGTTCCCACCAAATTCCCTGGAGTCGTCTATGGCTCCCACTTTACAGTAAGTTCTAATAAAAAAAAATAACATCATTAAACTTACCGATGAATAAGTTAATTCCCTTTACAGTAAGATCAAGTAAAAAGTAGCTAATATTATTAAGATTATTTATGAATAAGCCAATTTCCGTGTTCAAGCCACGGCTTTGAATGTAATTTCTCAAAGTAAGGCTACGTTTGGTACAACCTATGAGTTGACTTTTTAATAAGCTTATAAGCAAAAAGTCAACAAAAGTTAGTTTTTTTATTTTTTATTTTTACTTTTTTGTTTATTTTTATCTAAACTAATATCAGAAAAAAAAAACTAGAAAAATTTAACTTTTTTACTAGCAAGCTTAAAAAAAACTTGACTTTTAAGCCCTACCAAACATGCCCTAAGTTAAAAGAGATCGATTGTGCCCAAGCTTATTAAAAAAGAAATAACACTAACACCACTTAGCCACCAATTGACTTATGTTTAATGTTGAACAGCCTAACTGATGTGTACCACATTAGGTGGGTTCAACTCAGAGATAAAGTCAGGATTTTATTTTTGGAGATGCCAATTTGAAATAAAATTTTTTGCTTGTTGATACAATTGTTATACAAATACTCTATTTTAATTTTTTTAGCATATATTTTTAAGTTCAAGTATAAGATATATAGTAGGATGCAAGACTAAATTTCTACATAAAAAATAACATTAGCTTTCATTCCGCCTCAACAATATATGACTAAAAATATAATTTTTTTTTATAAGTACTTCTAATGTGTTAAAAAAAAAACACCTTAAAAGTGGTCGAATCATATACAACCAACTTATAGTCTTAATCTGATAAAACTTAATGTCTATTTAACTACAAGCATTTACAAGTTGTTGAAATGACAAAAAAATGTAGATTAATTATTTCTTAGTATATCAATCACCTATTAAAATAAAAATCAAAGTTTTTTCAAATAACATTTTTATGTGTATTTGGTGAGACTTCTTGAATGGTGCACATTAGAAACACACATATTGTTGATTTAAAAGGCCATATAACACTGATTTATTGGGTTAGGATGCAAATGAAAAAAATGAATAACATCCATAGTTCATTGTTCAAAATTTTTATATTTTGTTAGATTAGAGATTTAGGTTATAAATTATAGGGGTATCAATAGAACAAAATTTTGTTAAAATCTCACTTATTTACACTATATATAAGATGATTATACAAAAGTCAGGGTTGTCAAGACACCCCCAACACACTATGTAGCTCTGTTCCTAATTCCACCGTCAGCTGCTGTGGGTAGCATTTCACGTTTACTGTTTAACTTCAAAATTTCACTTAGAATGTGTCTTTGTAAGCTGTAACGTTCGAGCCCAAACCTTCTAATGCAAGGGCCCGCCCAGCTAGGTCCAACATACATTTCACTGTAATCTAATACAAGCCTATGTCATGAACCCTCTGGTTATTTAAATAAAAAAAAAAAATCTCACATCTCACATCTTTCCATTTCTCCCTTCTAACTCTCTAGTCCTATGAAATATTATTGGGAATCAATTGTTATGCTTATATATATGTATATATATCAAAATCTATATCATTTTTTTGTGTTTTTTTTGACTAAAAAAGAAAAAAAATTGTAAATATTTTCACGAATGATAGAAAAACCACTTTGCGAAACTTAAGTCCATAAGTTATTGACTTGCGTGATCCCAACTTGCGTTCTTAATAGGAGAATCACAATAACTTTAAAAACTTTACAAAGTAAAACCGTTTTAAATCGAAACCAAATAAAGCTGCGTTCTTAATAGGAAAATCACAATAATTTTAAAAACTTTACAAAGTAAAACCGTTTTACATCAAACCAAATAAAGCTGAAAACTCCACAAATAAATAGTAAAAAATATGAGCCCAATAATTTTGTGGATCACAATACGACTCAGTGCATCCTAGTCCAGCCCAGTAAAATCATTTCCTTCCAGGTGGCCCGGTGACAGCCACAACCCTATATTCCAACCAATAAAACAGCGACGCGGAGGCAGATATTTGCTGTAATGACGTGTCATGTCAACTTACAAATATCACCCTCAACCTCAAATTCTCCCGTCTCTGATCTCTCTCCATTTGTCTCTCTCTCTGTTGATTCCCTTCTCTAAGTTCTCTTCGCAATTGCATACAAGTTATAATAGAGGTTATATATAATATATATATATATATATTTGTATATATAACGGGGGTGGTGGGTGAGAGGTAATCAGAGGCGAACGGATCTGCAGTAAGAAGGCTGAGTGAGAATGGCGGAGGACAAATACAATCTGAAGAACCCAGCTGTGAAAAGGATTCTACAGGAGGTCAAGGATATGCAATCCAACCCTTCCGATGATTTCACGAGCCTTCCTCTGGAGGTTCCATTTCTCCAAACCGTGACTCTCATTTTTGTTCCCCAATCCCATTGAGCTGATTTTTGTAGGGTTTTAATTGAAGATCTAACATTATTCTTCATCAATTTCATTGTTCTGTTTATTTTTTTTTTGCGTGATTCGAAGCAGTTTCTCACCGAATTATGCTATACCGGGTTTGATTTTGCATTAGAGATCATCGTTGTGTGCTTCTTTTTTTTTTTTTTCCTTATTGAGATAATTCGATTTTATTAACTTTTTTTCTTTTTTTTTATTGCTATTCCAATTTTTTTTTTAAATTTTTTTTAGAATCTCTGGAAGTATCTGTGGCTGCATTGTCTGGTAGGCAACTTCTATGGACGTGACTTACGATTAGTTGTTATCATAGGGTTTGGAAACAAATTTTGGGGTATTGGTGTTTTTCTACTCTTCTAATGGGTAGGGTTTTGGATTTTTTTCTATTTTCTTCTTGTTTAATTTATTACTCGAGCTTGCTTTGATCATGGTATTCAGCTTTTGTAATCTTCATTTTTCTAGAGAAAAGTTTTTTGTATAAAATTTTCAAAATTAAAAAATTCTGTCGATTTTATCCCTATCTTTCACTATTTCTGTTTCAAGGAGCAATGCATGCTCTCAATTGGAAGTCTCTACTTTGTTTTACTCTGAAAAACTTCACTTCTTTAGTTATGCAATTCTAACCATATCAAGTCAATCAAAATTATATTTTGACCCAATAAAATGTAGGCACACCTAAAAATACTTGCACCTATAGTTGTATATATAGCATGGTCTCTTCGTTCGACTTTTGGTTAATTTGTCATGTCATGGCGCACCTTGCTGACACCCATGCTGAATCATTGCTGATTTGTTATAACTTCGTTTCCTTGCATTATTGATCAAGCTGAAGCCTTTGAATCATACCTGCACTATGTCATAGACTACTACTATACTGGCTGATAAGCCTATATGTTACTTAATGCACATGACTGTCCAGCACTGGCTCTCTTGGGTAATATGTCCTACAATAATACTGAAGTGGCTGATAAACCTTTTCCATTTCAATTTGTGACCTTGTGTTGTTATTAGTGTAAAAGAGCACAAAGACCCTAGCTATTGGCTTTGGTGCTTTGATAAGTGTAAATTTTGTGTTTTGCATGGGTCAGTGAGTAATAACAAGTCCCCAAGGATTGGCACAATATTAATTTGATGAACACAGTTTTAGTAAGCTGGTTTTTTAAGGGATACCAAGCAACACGGGGGCTTCAATTGGTTATGTCAATTGGATTTGAAACTTTTAATATCGACTAGTTTTTCCCTTTCTAATACCAATATTGATTTGCAACCACAATTCAATGCTCTGCTTCTTTATGTTATTTGGTCTCCTGTAGGAAATTTTATTTTCTGTACTTCCGGGTCATGATCATACCACACTAGATTTCTTTTTCTCTTTCTACATTCACTACCTCTATGTTCCAATTGGGCTATTCCTTGTCCATGGTATTAAGCCTATATATGTGTTATCAGGAGAATATATTTGAATGGCAATTTGCAATCAGGGGACCCGGTGATACTGAGTTTGAGGGGGGCATCTATCATGGACGAATCCAATTGCCTGCAGAATACCCATTCAAGCCTCCCTCATTTATGCTGTTGACGGTATGTGTCATTATTTTAAGAAAATCATACTTTATGAATTTGTATGACTGTTGTCTGTTGGTTTATGTTATTAATTTTTCGGTGAGTGCATATTGTCTTTTATTTTGACAATGTTCATAACATTTGTATCTTATGTTTTATGTTATACTAATATAGTTCTGTTGCCCTCGTTTCAGCCGAATGGTCGTTTTGAAACACAGACGAAGATATGTCTAAGCATATCAAATCATCATCCAGAGCACTGGCAGCCATCATGGAGTGGTAAATTCACTGTTCTTGGCACGTTGTGGGTAATTTTATAGTAGAGTAATTATCTAGCCACAAGCTATCTCTATGCATTTGGTTGTTTTTGAGACCAGTTTGTGCACCTTAGTTGAGGCAATGAAGAAACCAAAGTAGATTTAGCAATTGTACTTCTTACTAGATAAGTGTAGCTAAATCATGTTATCAAATTTCACAAATGCATCAAGGGAATGTGCCTATATAAAGGAGATTTAGCCTTGTTGTCTTTGCCTACTTTTCTCAGTCTGAACTTTTGCGGCTTGGTCTTTTTGATTTGAAGGCCAGGCTTGTAAAAAATTTTCCTGAGATCCAGCAGGGAAGAGTTTCAGCCAGACTTGTGTTGTCAAATACCTTTTTTTGGGTGAAATTTTACTACTATATTTTTTGTGGGAATTGAGTATGGAAAATTAGAAGGTTGAGAAAGTCAATCAATCAGGTATGTTGATGCATGTATATCTGCAAATGCTTTGCATGCTGACTGTTGTACCATTCCCCATTCATCTCCCCATGCCTAAGAATTCCCATGGTATTAATTGAAGTCATGGTGTTTGCTAAAAATTGATAAACTGAAGGCCCTTGAATCTTGATTATTCTCATAATATCATGAGAAGGTGGAGTAAAGATATCAATTATCATCACATGCTTATAGAGATATATGTGATAATTTCTTGCTGTAAATTTTATTCATTGTGAATGTATAGTGATGTATTATGTATATTGCTGTTTCCAGTTCGGACTGCTTTGGTAGCTCTAATTGCATTCATGCCCACCAACCCAAATGGTGCATTGGGCTCGTTAGACTATAAGAAAGAAGAAAGGCATGCTCTGGCAATTAAATCTCGTGAAGCTGCCCCAAGGTTTGGCACTCCTGAACGGCAAAAACTAATTGATGAGGTCTGTTATGGCCTGGATTCTCCTTCAGTTTTATGTTTCCTCATGTGAGATCTCATCCTGACAGTCCATTGTCATTGCACAGATTCATGAATATATGCTAAGTAAGGCACCGCCAGTTCCTCAGATCATTCCTTCACGGGCTTCTGAAGAACACTCGACCAACAAAGAGGATGAAGCTAACCAGAGCCCTCAAGATGCTGGAGCATTAGCTGCCGGGGAAGGGCTTACAAATCCAGCTGCAGCTGCTAGGATTGTTGAAGAACTGCAAGAAGCTCCTGTGAATGCAAATCCCAGACCTGAGGGGCTGGGGATATCTAGACAGGTTCCAGCTGGACCTTCAAGTGAGCAGCTGCTGCAAAGATCAGGACCAAGGGTTCAGAAACCAGCTGATGATCGCTTGTTTACATGGGCAGCTGTTGGACTTACCATTGCTATTGTTGTTCTTTTGTTGAAGAAGTTTATGAAAGCTAGTGGACATGGTGCTGTTTTCATGGATGAATCGTAGAGATAGTGGTGGCTAACGCACGTTTCAATGTCTTACTTTGATTAAGATATTATATGATCTGCCAAACAGGAGCAATGTATGTTATACCACCACCCTTGTTTCTGTTGTTGATACCATTACCACCAATAACACAAATATGCAACGTGTTCGTCCTTGTAAGCATAATTCATTTGTTCTGTTGTTTAAGACTTGTACATGAGGTTTTGTACAGGGACGAAAGAGAATGGGCTAAGAATGAAGTTTGAATTATATGAGAAGTGTTTTATTTTACTGAAGGTCTTTCTGCTGATATCTCATGGAATGATCATTTATGTGTTTGGAAGAGAGGATCTTAGCAGCATCTTGAACCTGCTTATAATTGTATAATATCTCACTTTTCATGTCCAATATCTCACTTAACAACGAGAATTGACCACAAACTCGTCCCATTTTCTCCTACTCATTGGGTTCCTGCTGATGTGCCCCACAATGAAAACATAACTCTATCGATGGTCCAGCCAGGGTTAATGATACACAAGATTAATGATACAGGAAACTGAGTGACCAATGGGGATGGTTTCACAATACTAAGCATTTGATTGTAACTGCAGTTATGCTAAACTTAAAGAAAAGGGTAGGATGATTAAGCAACTAACCCTACAGATGGGTGTTCAACATTTCAATTGCAGATGTGCTAAACTTGTAAAAAGAAAAAATAAAAAAATGAAGAAAAGAGAGAAGGTAGGATGATTAAGCAAGAGCAGCTCTAGCATCAGCTGTGCCTGTTGGAAGGGTGCCGGCTGATGATAGCATTTTTCGATTAAGCAACTCTACGAGTAACCAAGAAAAGCCTCAGTTAGGAGGGCAGCTTTTCAAGTCCCCTTACAGCTCCCTCCCCTGCAATAGACTTACTATTGTAACTGCATTTCATGCACTCCAGAAATAAAAGTACTGAAATTTACTCGTGGTGTGCCCGTGCATGTGACCCTTCTGCCCAAAATTTTTGTAGCATTTCTATTGCATGACATTTTGTAGAGGGAATGGCTTCAAGTTGGATGGTGGAAAGTAAATTGAAACAAGCATTCTTTTGTAACACAGTAGTCATAAATATTAGTTTTATTTCATCTTATAGTTGGAAATCAAATAACAAGTAATATGATTAATATAAAGACGAACCTACCAAAACAACCATCCATATATAGGCTGACCAAGTCCTTGTATCCTTTTCCATGGTAATTTGCAAGCTCATGCTTTCCATGCACTTAATAACGATGGATCCTGGAATTTAGTTCTCAGTAAACTCAGTAGCAGGACTGGTAAATGACCAATCATGGCACTGGATGGTAATATTCACAACATGGTCCATTACTACTCAGAGAGAGAATTAGATAATTAAATTACACCAGAATTCCAATGACATGCGACAAACTACATTAATTCTTAATCTTCCAAAAAATGGCATGATCCTAATGTTCTTCATGATAACAATCATTAAACATCAACTATTCCATTCAATGCAGAAGCAATCAAGTCTGAAGGTACTTTCAGATGTGGTTATGAGCTTCCTCAAATTCAGGGCAGCAACTTTTGAAAAGATTCATATTAACATACTAGTTCAAAAGCCAAATTCACCATATGAATGTTCAAACACAATAGAGAGAAGATGTCCACATGAATATTTTTAACTTTATCATATTGAATAATAATATTCCAACTTGGATAAACGAACCAGAATTGAGACAAAATATTGTAGTTGTTCTGTCAACTCCCTAAGAATAGGGATGGCGTCAATAAGCAGTTAAAGGCTGCACCTCTTTGTGTATTGCCTTGTAACAGAGGAGACTGCACAGCGGAAGCTTGGATTTAGAATCCCGGTACTTATATGAATTGGTGCAATTTGGACCCACACATTTTTCACGTGGTGGAGGATAACTGAAAAATAAAAAACATAACCATGTAAAACCATCAAACATACGAATTTAAGACATGCAAGAAGCAAAAGGCAGTTCGATCTAATATAACAATACAAGCATGATTAAAGAAATTAATTCACACCTGCATGGCACTGAGTTGAATATACTTGGTAGTCCAATATCTTTAGAAAATGTAACAATTGTTCCAGTGGTACCCATGACCCATCTGACAGTGCTTGGTGCAAGTGTCATGCTGTTGGCAGCCTTCCCCTCCATCAAACAAAATTGAAACAACATTGGAACAATGCTTAAAACCAGGACATAAAGCACAATCAAGGAAAGTTCATAACTTATTTGAATACCTGTGCCAATTCATCCCGCTGCTTCTTCATCTTTTCTTCCCTCTTCTTTCTAGCAGAATCTTGGCCCAGTATTTTCCTGATTGCCTCAGCCTGGAGAGTACAAACCAAATCAGAGACAGTTTCCCCCAACTATTACACATAAGAAAAATAAAACAGAAAAGATAGGAAAACCTCAGCCTCCCTAGCTGCCTTTTCTGATTGTAATCTGCGTCTTTGTGCAGCCTCGGCTTTCTTCAATTGCTGCTCCAGTTCAGACGGTTTCTCCTTTTGCTCTGTCAGCAGCAAACCAAAAAGGGAATAAAAGGGTTCTATATATATCTGAATACATATATAAAATACATGCATGCTATCATCCACAAAGAAATGCAGTATTTTGAAAGAAAGAAATGCTCACTTTTACGCGGGGCAGGAAGTGAACCAGTTGGGAGATCAATAAGAGTCTCACCAGTCCCTAAAAAATCATCTGTGATAGAATGATTGGCCTGTTTTGCTGTAGTTGGAATAATTTCCTTCTTTCCTTCTCTAAATAGGTCAACAGATTCCTTTATCAATGTTTTCCTTTCCACTTTGGGTTCATCATCTGATGTTGGTTCCTCGTCTTCCATGTAGTCTTCGTCTTCATACGCCTTGTCTGATCTGGGTTTTATTCTACTATATCCTCCCAACATTGATGACCCATTAACATCCATACCATCAATATATCTGTTACAATCTCTTCTGCCACTCTTTAGAACCTTCAGGTTCCTCCAACTTTGCTTACTTTCATCTTCCTCGTCTTCATACAATGTACCAACCTTAGAAGCATTGACTCTCGCAAGGTATCGAATTTCCTCATCTTCATCTTCATCACCGAATCCCATACCCAAGACACGTCTTTTAGGGACCCTCTTACTCTTACGAACTGATTCAGACTTGAATGCCTCATTTACTGAAAATACTCCTCTAGAAGCCTTTCCTCTTGATGAATACTTGTCTCCAAAACCAGAACCACCTGTGGATAAATATTTTTGATGGACTCCATGCAAGCTTTTTCCCGTTTCTGGAGGACAGGAACAACTGATATCTATGTTTTCCTACAGCAAACATGTTTACATAGAATGCTTTCACTTGATTTGAGAGTCATTTATGCACTAATAAAAGCACAATTAACATCGTACTATCAAAAGCATGAAGCCGAACAATCTATCACAATAAATGTGGAAACAAATTATTCGCACAGCCTGGCTGGCCACTTCTTTTTATTTCTTTCCTTTTTTTTTTTTTGTGGTTTGGTGAAAGGAGGAAGGGGCCGCCGGGGGGGGGGGGGGGGGGGGGGGGGGGAGTGGGTTAATTGGCCCTGAAAATTGATTAAAAAAACCTTATAAAGCAGCTATGATTATAAACTTCTAACCAATCCACCTTACTGCAGTGACAATGACAATACACCAATCCGGAAAGCAGAATGCTTGAATTCAATTTTGTTGGCTTGACAGGTCTATATATACTGCAGTGGCAGTATAGAAAAGAAATTATTCGCATTTGCATTAACTAACATAGATCAGAATGAGATACCTGAATCTTTGGGAGCTGGGAAACATCAGAAGAGTAACAACCATTTATTGCAAAAGATACACCATCAATGGCAAACTCTGTTGTGGAGTTGGTGTGAATTGTATGAGTAACACCACCAAGCTTGAGCTTTACCTTCTTCAGCTTGTTCTCACTTCCTAATCCATTAGACACAACCGTTAGTCCTCTTCATTTCTGATTTGCATAATTCCTCCAATAACTACACATTTGGAAGGGGCAAAGATGCCTAGACAACACCTCCTGAAATCAGATCCATTTTTTAAGTTACCTTTTCTGCTAAAAGCAATGACATCTGCAAAGCCTCCATTGTCCTTCCTATTCTTTATACAAGCAGTTACAGTGTCTTGATCATTAGGCCAAAAATTATAGGAGTTCGGAACAGGACGTGAATCAGTACGAGGACGTCGAGGTGTGTTGCTCCTCTTTTTCCTTGCTGTGGACCCAGTAGTGAACTCAGAACCACCAAATCCTTCCATGAGTGTGAAAGACTTAACAACACTGGCATAGCAGCATCACTGCTTCACAAAACAAGAAAACGAGTGGAGTCAAATAGAACCCAGCATTGTAGAGACCTAGAAATGCCATACACAAAAACATCAAAAGCTGGGCAAGAACCAAACTAATATGATTGCCATAGCATAAATGACCATAAAACAAGAAAGTAAAGCAACCAAGAAAAATTAGTGAAATTAGACGATCTGCTCCCCGTTTGGTGGCCCAAAAAGCTATGGAAAAGATAAGTTCCAAAATAATAAATAAGTCCAAGAGTCAATATTATAATTTATTCCATTCTCCAAAATAGTCTCAGCAACCAAAAGGAGCATTGGTGAGAAATGGTTAGGGTTGTGTGTGGCATCCATGGAATTTGATGACTTGACCATGTTTCATATATCATTTGAAGGTAAAGATTCCACGATCAAGGTCAGACAATTACAGAAACTGGGAGGTCATTGCAAAAATTGATGAGATAAAGTCATTTTTAGATTTTTTACATTGGCGCCTTTGATTGTGATGTGGATCATTTGGCACGAATGGAATAACAGGTCTTTTGATGGTATTGAAATGTCTGTCTTGGGTATTAAAAACAGGACTCTAGCTCTTTTGTATAGTTGGTCTATGGGTACTTTTGATCCCTCTTTGAACCAAGTCTTGGATTTTGTAGAGTTTTGGGCGTAACACTTTTTGTATAGCTATCTTCTAACCTAGTTTACTCTTTGTATATGGGTGACACCCCCTTGGTGCCCTTTTATATACTTCTTATTTACTTATAAAAAAAAACACATGTCCGTTTAAAACCAACATTAGGGCACTTCCATCCAGGGCCGGAACTACACTTTGGTTGATCGGTGCCATAACCCCCCCCTTTGTGAGATCGTAAGAAGCATGGGTATAGACACGAGTACGGATAGGGACACAAGACACCGCAAAAAAATATTTTTATATATTTTTATTTGTTATGTATATGAATGTAAAATTCATAAATCACCAAAAACAAGATGAAAACAATATAACAACTAACGAGTTAAGGATTTAAAGAATTGGATCTAGGTGTTTTAAAGTTTCAAAATTTATAAATCCGACTCCATTTAACACTTCTAATAATAACATTTCAATCTCGTCGTGTTCCAAAACTTGTCCAACTAGTGGACATGCGTGTCCACGATGCGTCTGAGAAATGTCCACTAAGAAAAATAACAACAAAATATTAGACACGCCAATTTGGCGTGTCCAACAAGTGTCTTGGCGTGTCCGAGGAGTATGTGTGTCCCTTATGTGTCTAACACGGATACGGCACCCTAAACAGTGTGTTCATGCTTCCTAGGTGAGACCCTCTTATATGTAGTATACAAATTTGTAAAGTTCCAGCAAAAATCTATTATACCGGTACCCCACAATTGAAAAAACTCTATAAGGTCCTAACCCTACAAAATATCAAAATTTTTGTACATTGGACTGTAGGTCCTACTGATTTTAGTGTAAAAAAACAACTACTTGGTCTCTTTTTCATATTTAGTTGATGTTGGATAAAAACTGGTTTTACTTTTCATGTAGAGATCTACTATGTGAAAGAAAATTAAGATATAATTAAATCAATAGGTGAAGAGCTATACAGACATAATGCTATCAAACTAAAAACCCACGATATTGGATCATAATTTTAAAAATTTCATTGTCACGTCATTTTGATGGAGATTTTCTATATAAAAATTCCATAAGAATATAATTTTCTGTCAGTGAAAATATTTGTGTCAAGGTATGGCACCACCAAAAACATAATCTTGGTTCCGCCCTAGCATCCATCCTCAAAAAACAAGAGGATAGAACAAGAGAACCAGGTACAAATAAAGATTGCAGAACCCTCAAGGGAAACGACCCAACAAATCAAAGGAGGTAAGTAGAAATAACCAAAAATTTCAACACACCAATCTGTCAAATATAGAATGAGCCAGGAACTACACCTTCTCTTTTCAAGAAAAAAAAAAAGGAGGAAACAAAAGAAAAGGCTAAATGGAAGAACTTAACAACCCAGCTTGGAGTTCAGTAGCACAGCAAATGAATAGTCCTAGTATCAATAGGAGCCAAACCCAACAGAATCACGAAACAAGCACTTCAGATATCAAAAAATAAACGAAAAAGCAAATATACATAAGAGAGAAGAATGGAAGTAAACCATTATACAGCACATGCTCCCGTCGAACAAAGCTTAATGGAGATGTAAAGACAAAACAAATGTAAAACATACAGAATCGAAAGCCCACCAAGTGAACTCCACTTCTAGACACTGAGGATATCAGCAGATAAAAGAATAGCAGAGAAACTACAAGAGAAAAGATGATGAGTTTCACCTAGTGAATGAAGAGGAAATGTGTACCGTGGAGTCATACCCGGAGTGAGAGAGAGAGAGAGAGAGGATTTTAGGCCTTTGGGTACCCTTTTTTTTTGCTTCTAGGTAGAATCAGAGTTTGGGTAAGCACTACCGATTTGTTTTGCAGCTTCTGCAATATCAGTATGGTACTGGGTTTTGGTGGACTACACAAACGAACTGTCTCTCCCTCTCTGTTTGGCTGGTGTGAAAAACCCATCTCGCCTTTGTACTTTCTTCTTCGCTTTGTCATTTTTTTTCCCCCAAGGATGACTACAAATTACACTAATCTCTCATGAGGCTTCGGCCACTACTAATTCGGGGAACCGACATAATTAATTTTAACTTAATAGTGAAAAAATAATTAAAAAAGAGGGAGGGAGGAAAAAACGGAAGGAAAATTAAAAAATAATAAAGATATAGATTAGAGAGAAGGAAGAGTAATATTTGAACTCACCTTCAACAAGTTTGTAAACATATGTGATAATTGAATAAAACAAAGAAAAATAGGGAGAAAAATCAGAACTAATGGAGAATAAAGGTAAGAGAGTAAGGAAGGGTTGTTGGGATAGAGAGGTGTGTTGGGGCTACTCTAGGATAGTCACAGGCTGATGGCTTGCTTGACTAGCCTATTATTTATAGAATTTGAAAATTTTTAGGCTTAATTATTTTAATGAACAAGCTTGAGAACTGTCTTTGAATCTAGGTCCGACCAGAATTTTATATAAAATAATATACTTTTATATCTTAATATTAGTTTTTATATTATTTAACATTATTTTTGAATAAAAATATATGTTAAAAGAATATTTTTAGGTTGATGAAAAAAAAAATTAGTGCAGACCCGCTGGAGCCCAGTCACCCCAAAATACAACCCTAATTGGGGAATGCAAATAACAATTGTATTTTACTTTGTTACGCCTATGCACAATTGTATTTTCGTAAAAGTAACACAATATGTTTATGCTCTTTCTTATTTTATTTTTTATTAGTTCTGTGATCAAAGGTACTTGAATTAACTTTTGTGTATCCCAATTAATCAAAGGCAAATCATTCATATTAAGATAAGAAGATTTACAAGAAATAAATTTCTTGTTACATAAGGGGCAATGGTGGAGGAAGGAGAAAGACAGTGGGAGTGGTGATGCCAATATTGGTAGGCGGGGAAGGTAACGGTGGGGTGGCATGGGTGCGAGGGAGAAAATCATGGAAAGCTGATTTGGGTGGCAATGCGGTGGAGAATCTGGAGATTGAAGATAGGGTTTGATGGAGATGATGGGTAAAGATTAGGTGTGGTGTTGGTGATAATGGGCTTATGAGGTGGCAACATATGATTAGAGGTTAAAAATTATGCCTTTGCATTATATATTTTTCTTTGTTCTAAGGGTGAAATGGGTATTTTAATAAATTATTAAGATGACATCATTTAGGCTCACGCTTTTCCATCAATATAACGGTGGCTTAACGGAAAGAGTAATATGTAATAGACAACTAAAGCAGGAGGGAGGTCACTATCATTTCAGAAATCACAAGGGTGCTGATTGTTATTATCAGATATGTTGAGGGAGGTCACTAAAATTTATCCTAAAAAATATATTCAAACATGTGTTGAATTTATAAATAAAAGATAGGTTTTACGCTTAACTTAAAAAATATAAAATTAACTTCCTGTTATGCACTTTTTCATTTTCAACCAATTATCATTTTTTTTTTTTTGGGGGAGGGGGGAGGGAGGTTAGGAATAACTTTCTCTTTCAAGTAATTGTGAGCTCTAGAGTATGAATACAAGAGCAAAAAATCAGTATCTCTACCTCTTTTAAGGCACTTTTTTAAAGGTTAAGTAATTAATTTAACTTTTATTGGGTTTAAAAATTTATATTAGAGTGGGTTGTATTAAGTAATTGAATTACAATAAAAAGTGTTTGCGCTAAACATTAAAAAAATATGAGCTGAGCAATATTAAAGTGAGCTAAATTTAGATATTAAAATATTTTGAACATAAAAAAAATGAGAATTAGACTGGACTCTGGCTCTGGCAAAAGGAGCCTTCAACTTCCCTCCTCTCTTGTATGAAATTCTTGCCTGGTAGTCTTCTAAAAAGGTTAGAGATAGAAAAAAATGAGTAACGTGTTAAAGCTCTCTTCCTTATCTACGTGTCTCTTTATTTAACCTGTCAGAGTGGCTCGGCTTGAGCCATTTTTATGCCCAAACAATCTAATTGTAGGTTCTTTAAAGGCCAAAATTCAATGAATGAAAGGATGACTGCTAGCGTCTGCATGCTTATTGGGGCGGGAGCAATTCCACTTGACAGCACTAGTAGTAGAAAATACTTTTGAGAGAATCGAAATAACATAGACCATGTGATTGAATTTTTATAAAATTTTGTGTCTTTTCATTCTTATGCTCTTTTTCTGTTCATAGCATCATTATAACTTGTTTGTGTATACTTATATATATATATATATATTACATAAAATTACTGTTCCATTAGTTTATCCTTTGTTAGTTGGTTATTATTGATTTTAAGTTTGAAAAACTCAATTAACCCGAATTCATTTACGAGTGTTAAGGCAAAGAGATTAAGTGTTGAAGTGAAGATTCAATTGCTATATTCATTGCTCGGTTTTCATCTTAGGGTTCTGTTTTCATCTTAGGGCTTATATTTGAGGTTTAAATTGCTTATTCATATTTGTAAGAATGCAACTTTTGCATCAAACCTCTTTATTACTTTTGGAAGGTTGTAAACCTTATGAATTTTAGTGTAGCTTAGAAAAACTACTTGTAAGTTTGAGTGATCTTAGAAAATATCACTAGAGTTTAAGAATTTTTTTGTAAAATAATGAGCTGGACACTTGAAGAACTAGCAAATTATATAAAAAAAATTTATATAGCGAAAAATACTTTCAAGAGAATCGGTAAAGAAAGAATGTAGCCCACGCATTGTGACTAAATGTCTATAAAATTCTGTCTTTCCATTCTTATGCTCTGTTTTTCATTCATAACATAATTATAACTTGTTTGTATATATATATTGCATAAAGTTACTGTTCTATTAATTTATCCCTTATTTCCGATCAACAAACCCCAGGTCACGTTGACCCACCCCACAAGATACACGAATCAGGCTAGCCTAGGCTTTGTATGGGTGGCCCAATGATGTTGGGGTTAGAACCTGCAACCTGGAGTTTAATCTCTCAAAACCGTAGCCATTCCACGCTGGGTTCATAATATGTTTCTCACTAGGTTGGTTATCTCTAAGGAAGTCAGGCAAGCCTTGCCTCAGATAGGTCCCTGAATTCTCCAAGTCAAGATAGGCTTTTCATGTGTCCATACTTCCACCAACTGTTTTGCAAAATAGCTGAAAGATTTTGTGAATGTGATTGAAATCAAAAGGTTACGGATCTAATAAGTGAGATTCTTAAAACATGTCTTCTACAATCCTCAAGAAGAACAGTTTCAGAATGTTAAACAAGTTCAAGTCAAATAATGAAGCATTCCTTATAGGTTGCTCAAGAGAACAATGGTTAACATACACCTGTTACTGGAAAAAAATCCATATATCCTTTACCAAAAAGAGATACAAAGCTAAAAATTCCTACATTTCTTTGGAAACATGTCAAGGGTTGGAAACAGCCTACCAGATCCTTAGAGATAGTCTTCAAAGATCCACAGGAAATTTCAGTGTTTTTACCACGCACACTAATGATGCAGCTATCTCGTGTTGGCTTGCCCCCAGGTTCGGGACGAACTACTCCTTCGTCGGCCGGTGATCTCCTGCGCTAAAACCTACTGGTGTGATGGGAGCCAATGGCCCTCCGGTGTTCAAGTTAGATTCAAGGGGGTTCAAACGTGAGAGAGGGAAAATCTTCAGGGTTGGGTGTATTGCGTACCTGTGAAGGGGTCCAAGTTTTTCCCTTGTATGCTTGCATGGTGAGGGCAGGTGGTCCTTCCACGTGGCGGCTTCTAGTTGGAAGACCAGAACAGTAGCAAAGTACTTGAGTGGACCATCCCCACACTCCAAGATGGCGTGTGTCAGAGCGGTGTTAGGGGGGTGGGGATTAGTTGCAAGTACAGGCCCATACCTCTGATGTGTACCAAGGCGGCTGGTGTTAGAAAGGGGGCCCCCACCGGACTGGTCGGGCGCCGAACCGATCGGCGAGTAGTTGTGAGCACCCACTCGGCTCTGAAAGGCGAGGACGATTAGGAGGAGGACCCAGTCACGGAGCGGTTCCTCGCACTGGGCGTTGCTCCCAGTCGGGTCGGGGAATCCTCATCACCAGATGCCTCCAATTCATCTGGCCATCTGTTCGGGGTTAGAGGAATTTCATCGGACGGTCCGACCACGGAACACGGAGCGCATTTGTAGCGAGGGCGGCGCAATTATGGCAGGCGCCGTCCCGTCGTTTCGCCTGCCCCCATGTGGCGGCCAGAGATTAGTTGTCAGAAGTCGAAAAGACATGTCGCATCTTAACCGTTGATGTCCCATCATCGAGGGCCATCTGGGCTGTTGATTTCAAAGGCATGGGGCGAATTTTGTAAGGCGGTTGCCCCCAATTTCGGTCTCGTTGCTTTTTACCAAATACGCAGAGAAAGAGAGAAAAATTCAACTCACTTTACCATCGCCGTTGCCTACGCCCCCACCGTCGTCTCCGTCGTTTCTGGCTAGCCAAAGGGTGCCATTCTCCTAGTCTCACCGTCGATTTGCTTCGGAAATCGCCGTCGGTGCTTCGAAACGTGGTAAGCTTCGCCCTCTGGTTGTATGTACTGGTTCATTACCCGTTGTGTGTCCGTGTTTGAGGGAAGGGGCCAAATTCCCGACCTTTCGAGATTTGTTGACAAGGCGGAATTCTTAAAATCTGTTCTTAGAGATTTGTGTGAGTTGTTTAGGCCGGTATTCGATAGGATTGAGGGCTGTAGGCCTCTTGGGACTATGTCGAACCCGAAGGGGGTTAGTTCGGACTCGGAAGGGACCGGTTCCAATGGGTATCGAGTCGAGAGGCGCCGAACCCAGGAAGAGGCCTCTATAGGGGGCTCCGAGGGGTCTCAGGGAGTTCCTAATTCGGGGGAGGAATGGGACCAACCCGTTGAGGTTGCTGCCCGAGCCGTGGAGGTCGAACCTGGAGAGGGGGAGGACGAGGATGGCCCCGGGTATAGAGCGGAGAGGGTTGCTTCCTTTCTCGATAGGGAGAAGGTCGCCACCCTTCGGCGAGTGTACCAGATCCCAAAAGGGGTAAGGTGTAGGGTCCCCAACTCTAGGGATTGGGCATGCTCGCCCAAGGAGGGGGAGATAACGATCTTTGAGGGCGCACTGGCTGGCGGTCTTCGCGTACCATTCCCTCAGCCAGTCAGAGAGATTCTACAGAGGTTGCGCTTCGCCCCCGGACAGTTTTCGCCGAACGCCTAGCGGATCATGGCGGGTTGTACGATCCTCTGGCAGATCATCCATGGGAGGGACGTGACGCTAGAGGAGTTCTTGTATTGCTGGCTAAGCGCGGGAAGGGGTATTGGTACTTCTCAAGTCGGTCGACGGGGCTCGATCTGGTCGGCGAACTTCCTTCTTCACACAAAAACTGGAAGGACTGGTTCTTCTTCATTAGCAGAGAGGGCTGGGAGTTCTGCCCCTGGGAGACAGACTTCTCTGCTCGGATCCCCAGGCAATGGGGTCATCCGAGTAAGAAGGGTATGTTCTTTTCCTCGAGTCTTCCTCCATTCTTATTTAGTGTTTTTTGCATGTGTCGCCCGTTCTGACTTGCGTGTCCTACTGGTGTCAGGTCGGGTTAAGCCCCTTCTATTTGCCGAGCACAAGGCAGCTGTAGAAAAGGTCCAAGAGTACGAGTTTCGGACCGCTAAGGACTTGGTGTCTGTTGAGGCGCTTGCCCTACACCTTTTGGGACCCGAACCGAGCAGAGAAGTCTTGGCTGCAGAACGTGAGAGGAGTGAGTACTTTTTTGTTTTCATTATGTTGGTCATTCTCTAACCCTTCTAGCTACTCCTTGCAGATTGCCAGTTCGCTACCGTGGCCTAGGCCGACACTGCCGCTGTTCAGCCCGGTCCCCAAACATCCAGGCCAACCTCCAAGCCAACCTCTGAGCAGGCCGAGATGAGTTTTGACATCAATTACTTGGCCAGAAAGAGGGCGGCGGCAGCCGGCGCTTCGGGATCAAAGCGTCAGAAGACTGCCGAGGCTACCGAAGATCTCCCCCCTCCCCCTCCTCTCCCGAAGAAGGCGTCCCCTTAAAAGGGGAAGGGCCAAGTTTCTGTGGTCGTCAGGCCTCCACCAGGGCATTCAGAGGGTTCTCAACCGAGGCGCGACTCGGTCATTCCGGCAAACTCCCAGGCTCGTGCCGGTCCAGCAACTTCTGCCCCGACCAATGTCATCGACTGTTCGAACATGGCTTGGGAAAGGGCGGCAGAGGCGATAAGGCCGTCGGACATCACGAGGCTGGCTAAACATCCCAACTCGCGGTTGGTCAGGGATGCCAACCACGACCTGTTCAAGGTGTGCTTCTGTGGTTAGCTTTCTGTTCTTCATCGTCTCTCATGTTATGTAAGTTCTAACCACTCGGCTTTTAGTCCTTTGCTAGGGTTATGGCTCTGGGTCATTGCCTGGGGACTTCAGAGAAAGCCCTCCAGGAGGAGAAGGCAGCCAGCTCGACCCTCATCTAGGAGGTCCATTCGTTGAAGGGCGATGTCTCGACCACCCATGCCGAGAGGGATTCTGCCCTAGAGGAGCTCTAGTCGGCTCGGACCGATAATGAAAGGCTCGCCAGACAGGCCAACAAACTACTGCTGAGCTTTTCGGTTGAGGAGGCCAAAAAGTCCAAGCTGGGGAAGACTGTAGCAGCCTATGGCGAGGAACTCAAAAAGGCCATGGAGGAGGCCGTCGAGGAGTTCAAGAAAGGGGATGACTTCCAGGCCTTGTTGGAGCCCACCTTTCTCATGGGCTTCAAGTCGGCTTGGAAGCAGGCGTTTAAGAAGTATCCCAAGTCGGATTTCTCGACCCTGGATCCTCTCGATGAAATCGCACCTGTGGACGGCCAGGGTGCTACTGGCCAAGTGGCTGAAGAAGGGTCCTTCCCGATTGGGCCCGAGCTTGCTTTCTCTGGGATCCTTGGTAGACTGGTTGACTCTCTTCAATACAAGATCCCCGGTCGCGAAGTCTTTTGGTTGAACTTTGGAGTTGTGGTACTGGTGCATCTTCTGTTGGTAGGACGCCACTCTCACAGCTGTCTGTAGCCTTCTCTCCTCCAACAGATCCAAGTCCACGTTCATGGTCTCGCCGTTGGTCACGGAGTCGAACTGCACCGTTTTGGGACTGGGGAGGCCGATCTCTACCGGGATCACGGCTTTCGTGCCGAAGGTAAGCCAGAACGGCGTTCGACCAGTGGACACTCTCTCCGTCGTTCTGTAGGCCCAGAGGATGTTGTGGAGCTCTTCTGCCCATAAGCCCTTAGCCTTCTCCAACTTCATCTTGAAGATCTTCAAGAGGGACCTGTTGGTGACTTCGACTTGGCCATTCGCTTGAGGGTGCTCGGGGGACAAAGCATGGTGGCTTATCCCTAGGTCGGTGCACAATTTGTTGAACTGTCTGCCTTTGAACTGCTTCCCGTTGTCTGTGATGACGGCCTTGGGGATTCCGAACCTACACACAATATTCTGCCACAAAAACTTCTTCATCTTCTCCTTAGTAATTATCGGTAGGGCCTCTGCCTCCGCTCACTTCATGAAGTAATTGATCGCCACCACTGCGAACCTCGTCTGTCCCTTACCGAGCGGCAACGGACCCACAATGTCGATCCCCCACTGGGCAAAGGGCCAGGGAGTCTGGATTGGGGTCAACTCTTGAAAGGGCAGTCTCGGGATGTTGGCGAACCGTTGGCACTTGTCACATTTCTTGACGAATTCCTGGGCATCTCTCTCCATGGTGGGCCAATAATAGGCCGTTCACAATATCTTCTTGGCGAAGGACCGACCGCCAGAGTGGTTCTCGCAGACCCCCTCGTGGACCTCCCGCATTATGTAGTCCGCCTCTTCCTCATTGGCACAACGAAGTAGCAGCATGGTGTGCCCTCTCTTGTATAGTATCCCGCCTTGTATGAGGTACCTGCTCGACCGATACTGAATCCGCCTCGCCTTATTCCGGTCCTCAAGCAGGGTTCCATTCTCTAAGTAATTTTTGATCTGGCTCATCCACGAGGATTCGGGCACGATCTGGTCGACTTCTGGGCTCTGGATGCTCGATGAATCAAGAATCTCGATCGGAACATTCGGGTCGGGCTCATTGGACGAGGCTATTCTGGCCAGTCGATCTGCCTCTTCATTCTCCAATCTCGGGACGCGTTCCAAGAGTATCTTGGCGAATCTCCTGGCCAGGTTCTTCGCCACTTGGCAGTATTGTTTCATGTTGTCTTCTCTTGCTTTGTACTTTCCTTGAACTTGCTCCACCACAAGCTGAGAGTCACTTCAGACTACTATCTGTTCTGCCCCCATTCGCCGAGCCATTTTGATACCGACAATGAGTTCTTTGTATTCGGCGACGTTGTTGGTGGCGGGGAATGTGAAGCGGAGAGCATACTCCATCTTTTGGCCGTCCGGGGTGACGAGGACCACGCCGACACTACCGGAATTGTGAGTGGACGAACCATCAACGTTCAGGACCCAGTTGCTGTCTAGCAGATCGGCTTTTGGGGTGGTAGGGGGTGGGTTAGTGAATTCTGCGATGAAATCCGCAGCCGCCTGCCCTTTGATCGCCAGTTGGGGTCGATAGTGGATGTCGGACTGGCTGAGTTCAACGGACCATTTCACTAATCGCCCTGACGTCTCAGGCTTGTGTAGTATGTTCTTCAGTGGCTGGTCAGTGAATACCACAATCGTGTGGGCTTGGAAGTAGGGTCACAGGCGCCGAGCTGCAGTTATCAGCGCGAGGGCCAAGAGTTCCATCTTCGGGTACCGTTCTTCTGCTCCACGCAAGGCACGACTGGTGTAGTAGACTGGCTTTTGGACCCCTCTTTTTTCTCGGACAAGAGTTGAGCTCACTGCTATCGCTGATACGGCCAAATAGAGAAACAACTCCTCCCCCGGGATGGTCCGGCTGAGCAGTGGGACTGAGCTCAGGTATTGTTTGAGTTGACCAAAGGCTACTTCACACTCCTCGTTCCATTCGAACGCCTTGCGTAAGATCTTGAAGAACGACAGACACTTGTCCGTGGACCGAGAGATGAACCTATTCAGGGCAGCAACACGTCCCGCCAGCCTTTGAACATCTTTCGTCGTTTTGGGCGCCTGCATGTCGATGATGGCTTGAATCTTCTCCGGGTTAACCTCAATCCCCCTCTGTGACACCATGAAGCCCAGGAACTTGCCCGAGGCGACACCGAAGGCACACTTGGCTGGGTTGAGTTTCATCCGGTACTTGCGGAGTGTCTGGAACGTCTATTCGAGGTCCCGCAGGTGGTCGGTGGCCTGCTTGCTCTTCACCAACATGTCATCCACGTAGACCTCCACATTACGGCCAATCTGCGACTTGAACATGAGGTTGACCAGCCGCTGGTATGTGGCCTCTACATTCTTTAACCCGAACAGTATGACGTTGTAACAATAGAGCCCCCGGTCTGTAAGGAATGCTGTGTGCTCCTGGTCATGCTCCGCCATCCGGATCTGGTTATACCTTGAAAAAGCATCCATAAAGGTTAGCATTTCATACCCCGCAGTAGAGTCGACGAGGAGGTCGATGGTTGGTAGTGGGAAACTGTCGTTGGGGCACACTTTGTTCAGGTCGGTGAAATCAACGCACATCCGCCATTTCTCGTTGGACTTCTTCACCATGACAACGTTGGAAAGCCAAGTGGGGTAGTGTGCTTCCCTGATGAACTTTGCCTGCACTAGCTTCTCCACTTCTTCAGCAACTGCATCGTTCCTGTCCGGTGCAAAGTTCCTTCGCTTCTACTTCACCGGCCTGGCCTCGGGGTTGATGTTCAAGTAGTGGGCCGCTACTCGGGTGTCAATTCCAGGCATGTCTTTGTGAGACCAGGCGAAT
The DNA here is from genome assembly GCA_033060915.1 of Euryodendron excelsum. Classification (NCBI taxonomy): domain Eukaryota; kingdom Viridiplantae; phylum Streptophyta; class Magnoliopsida; order Ericales; family Pentaphylacaceae; genus Euryodendron; species Euryodendron excelsum. The sequence goes on along the minus strand of CM065387.1, from coordinate 1,316,947 downwards.
ACGTCGACATTGTTTCTCAGGAACTCCCGCAGCTGTTGCTTCAACTCCTCGGGTGCGGTAGCCCCTATCCTCACCATTCTGTTCTGCTCTGGTTGCCCAACCAGGACACCTTCCAGATCTTCTGTTGGCTCTCCCCTTCTGACTTCCTCCTTATGCCTTGGCTCGAGCTCTTCGATGACCAAGGTCTCCCGGTTGGGTTCTCTTTTGAGGGAGGCCATGTAGCACTTCCGTGCCTCCTTCTGGTCGCCCTTTGCACACCCGATCCCCGTGTCGGTTGGGAACTTGATTCGGAGATGATACGTGGAAGCGACCGCCTTAAACTGGTTCAGGGCCGTTCGACCAATGATGGTGTTGTACGCGGAAGGGTAATCCACAATCAGAAAGTGCACCATTTTTGTCGTTTAGTGTGGCGCTTCTCCAAGGGTGACTGGTAGGGCGATGGATCCGAGAGGGACCACTCGATCTCCGGTGAAGCCTACTAAAGGACAGTTGACTGGTTTTAACTTCTCTTGGCCGATCTTCATCTTCTCAAAGGTTCCTCGGAACAGGATATCCGCCGAGCTTCCGTTGTCGACTAGAATTCTCCAAGTTTTGAAGTTGGAGATCACCGCCGAAACGACTAGGGGGTCATCGTGTGGTTGGTGCAGCTCGGCGGCCTCTTCTTCTGCGAATGTGATTGCAGGACCTTCGGTCTTCGTCTTCTTGCTGGCCGCTCCGACCAGCATTACTTCTGCTTCGGTTCGGATGTCCCAAACGTGTTTCTTCCTCACCGAAGAGGACTCCCCTCCTCCAGCGAATCCCCTAACAATAACCCTTATCTCTCCAATGGGCTGGGTATTTGTCTCGGTTCTTGCTGGGCTGCGTCGTTCCGCCCGTGCCCAGTCTCGACCGGCCACATAGCGGCTAAGCCTCCCCCATTTGATCAAATCTTTGATCTGCTGCTTCAGGTCATTGTAATCCTCCGTGTCGTGACCGTGATTGCAGTGGAATCGACAGTATCACCTCTTGCTCCTCATATCCGAAGGCGTCTTCAAAGGCTCGGGCCATTTCAAGTTCGGGTTGTCCCTGATCTCCATCAAGACATCCTTCAGTTTCGTCGTGAGGGGGGTGAACGTCTGATCGAGGCCTCGGTAGTATTCGCGCCTCTTTTCTCCCCTGTTCCTCGATCGGTTGCTAATTCGGCTTGTCTTAGCCTCCCTTTCGTCGTTCGAGGTGCCGCTCGACCTCTTCTTCTCCGATCGCGAGACTCCCCCTTCATCATTATCTCGCCTCGCACTCATGGCGTCCTCCGCATTCATGTGTTTCTGAGCACAGAGCATCAACTCTGCCATATCCTGGGGCGGTCTCTTCGACAAGGAAAAGAAGAGTTTCCCACTTCGTAGACTGCTCATGAACACCGTGACAGCCACCTTATCGTCCACATCATCCACGACCAGAGTCTCTTGGTTGAACCTCCCCACATATTCCCGCAGCGTTTTCTCCTTCTTCTGCCTAACAGTCAACAAGTAGGCCGCAGGTCTCCTCTACCTCTCGGCCCCAATGTAGTGGCTTACGAAGAGTTTGCTGAGTTCTTTGAAGGTGGCGACTGACGCAGGCTTGACTTTGTTGAACCAAGTTCGTGCCGAACCCTTCAGCGTGATGGGGAATGCTCTGCACATGATTTCGTCCGGCACCGCTTGCAGGTGCATGAGTGCTCTGAATGTCTCCAGGTGGTCCACCGGGTCCTTGGAACCGTTGAACGCGTCCAAGGTTGGTATTTTAAACTTTGGGAGGAATGGAAATTCCATCACCTTCTGCATGAACGGGGAGGCCGTTCGGCCAATGAGGGCGTCGACGGTGTTTGGGGTTTTTGCTTCCACCACTGCCAACACTCCTGCCATTTAAGCTTGCATGGCTTTCAGTTGCTCGTCCCAAGCGTGGGAGCTTTTCGGTTTGTCGCCTACCATCTCCGTCCTTGATGGAATGGCGTGGCTCGTTTGTGCGTCGTCAATGTTGGGCTCGCGGCGAAGTAGAGGGTCCTCAACCCGCCCTCTATTGCCATTTTCGCCGCCGTTGGGGAGGACATACGGATCCTTGTCGACCTCCTGCTCCTATTGTTCTTCGGCCAGTGGGTTGGGCTGTGGTGGAATCTATGGTGGAGGAGGAGGAGGGTGGTTTCGTTGAAGTAACTCCGCATTCTAACTGACCAGTTGCTGTATGCGGGCCATCATGTCAGCCATTGTCTTCTCCAAAGCGGCTATCTTTTCTGCACTAGAATCGGCCATCAAAGTTCCTTCAGGGAGGGTGCTAATCGCAGACCTGGTAAAGACCATGAAATGTCATGAGAGAAGTCGATTCCGACAGACGGCGCCAGCTGATGATGCAGCAATCTCATGTTGGCTTGCCCTCAGGTCCGGGACGAACTGCTCCTTTGTCGGCTGGTGATCTCCTGCGCTAAAACCCACCGGTGTGATGGGAGCCAATGGCCTTCCGGTGTTCAAGTTAGATTCAAGGGGGTTCAAACGTGGGAGAGGAAAAATCTTCAGGGTTGGGTGTATTGCGTACCTGCGAAGGGGCCTAAGTTTTTCCCTTGTATGCTTGCATGGTGAGGGTAGGTGGTCCTTCCATGTGGCGGCTTCTAGTTGGAAGATCAGAACAGTAGCAGAGCACTTAAGTGGACCATCCCCACACTCCAAGATGGCGTGTGTCAGAGCGGTGTCAGGGGGGTGGGGATTGGTTGCAAGTACAGGCCCATACCCCTGATGTGTATCAGGGCGGCCGGTGTCAGAAAGGGGGCCCCCACCGGACTGGTCAGGCACCGAACCGATCAGCGAGTAGTTGTGAGCACCCACTCAGCTCTGAAAGGCGAAGACGATCAGGAGGAGGACCTGGTCACGGACCGGTTCCTCGCACTGGGCGTCGCTCCCAGTCGGGTGGGGAATCATTATCACCACACACAATTAGTCATATATAGCTAGTTTCAAAGGCATAAGCGATTGGTAGTTTACAAGCCATAAATTTCTGTTTGCTGATTCATCTCTTGTTGGAGCTTAGCTAAAAAGTTTCGAAATTTATAGATACAAAAAAATAAGAAACTGACAGGATTCACTGCAGATTTGCTTAATTCAGATCACCCCTCTAAACACGATAAATTCGCATTGTTGAGGATATATGGATTATGTCAAATGAAAGAGAACTATTGGAGCCTCAAATCAGGTGAAAATAACACAACTGCATTTGTAATTGATATACCACTTGTAATTTCATACATGTAAACTCTTCATTTGGTTAGACTCTCAAAATTCATGACAAAATACGTTGTAATAATCAAGCAGGCCATATTGAGATTCTACGCACGATTGAAGAACAAATCTAAAGCATAAACCTTCGTTAGTTCCTGAAGGACACCCAGTTTGGCTGTAGAAGCCACCCAATGAGCTGCCTTAGTTATAGACCTGCGAATAGCTCCGAAACATGCAGAAGGAAGAGCAGGTGTGATAGCAGAAGAATCTTCTAAAGAAAAAACATATTGATCACCCACGGCCCTTGATAAGGACGGCTCTGCAGATGAGTCTCCAGAGCCTGTTGGTCAGATTCAATTTCAACGTTCTGGAGATTGAGGGATGCTGACCAATATTCTCCTGCTTTCCAACCAATAATTCTCCCTTTAGGTATGTAAAATACCTGTTCTTCCTTCTCTTTTCTTTCTTCTTTTTTGTTTTCATTATTTTTTCATATTTCAAACTAGAATGCTTTATTCTTCTTGCTTTTCTGTGTCGACTTTCTCCTATACTACTGTATCATAACTATGGAGCCTAGCTCATATGTCGAGTTGTAGCACACTTATGTTTTGAACTGAAAGCTATGATATGTTCATATGTTTTACGACAAGATATGAAATTTTATATTAAGAATGGTGTTATGTTGCATCTCTTCTTATGATACTATGTTTTGAAATGTTAAAACGTTTCAAATGATGTTTACGTTACCTATGAGTTTCAAGCCTACGCTTCAATGTTCAAAAACTCATTTCCTTATGCATAAATGATTATCTATCTCTGTACGTTGGATATAATTGCTAGTCCATGATATTTTCTCGCTCATGCATCATTGTTATTTATTAAGCATTAGCTTACGTTCTTTCAAATGATTTTCAGGTAACCAATCCGGGAGGCCCTAGAGTGGGGCCATACGTGGATTTTGAGCTACGGCCCATGGGCCTATGTTTTGTATAATATTTGAGGGTTTGACCCAATGTTTTGTAATGATATAATGTTATAACTTTGGTGGACCTTGATTTGGTCCTTATGTGTATTATATTTTGGATTAGGCATAGCTCTACCATGTATGACACGATTTATGTTTTTAAGTTATCAAAAGTTCTATATTCCGTAATTATGCATCATTCTAAATGATTATGCACAGGTGATCAACCAGTTTATGTAATGCGGCCTTGGGTAGTCTTGCTACTGGCCGATTATGTAACCTAAATCCGTATAGTCTGGGTCATGGGGCGTGACATGTCAACCCTAGAAAATGGGGTGGTGATGATGATCAGTCTACTCCAACGTGTTCTGGATGTCGAGTTAGGGTTTTGAAGGAGAGATTGGGGTCGAGTTAGGGTTTTGATAGTAGCTGGTGGTGGTTGACAGTGGCGGTTATAAATGATCTAGACTAGGCTCTGATACCATGTTGTTTGTGTGAATAAAGTGTATGTAGGGTATTATTTAACCCTAACACACGTAAGGTTTATTTATATTAGGCATAAGCCTTTTACTGGTTGTGTTTAACTAATGTGAGACTAAACATAACATAACATACCATAACATATCAAACACAAAGGGTGTCTGCCATTGTTGCTGCCTGTCCCATCCATTTCCATCGTCAGGTCACCATTTTATGCTATTCTCCTTCCTCGTTTTATTCTTTCCTTTATTCTTCGTCTGTAAACCCTGCAGATCAAATCGGAAATTTTGTAATAAAACTATAGATTTTGCAAACATTCCATGGACTAGCTAATCAGCTCAAATCAATAACGAGGATTATTATTTGTTGTACTTTTGTATTAGTGCGATGACTTCCTTTTACTAATTACTATATTTACCAAAAGGAAAGATATAACTACCTGTAGTTTCTTCAGGGTCCCCAAGCAAAATCTTGTCCGACCTAGACGACTCACCATCTCGACGGTAGACTTGATGGCATTCATAACCATGATGGCATAGGAAGTATGAGCCGGTCCTCACATGATATGATGATAAATCTCCAACATTGATGACATTGCAGTGTCGGCTATGTTTCTCTTTGTGCTCACCAACGACTGAAGGAGAATAAGAAGAAGAAGAAGAGAGAAAAATAAAGTTTGTCTGCAATTAACTGTCCACAGACGAAGCAGCGTAGCAAGTGTAGGACGAATGAGGGGAGGCCTAGTCAACCCAGTGCAGTGACTGACCTTCTAAAAGCTACAGGGATAATTGCATTTTACTTCTCAGGCTGTAAGCGAAAATCAGATAATCCAAAAGTGAACACACGTAACTTTTCAGTGGTTTGGTTTCATTGTAAAATGAATAAAAATCCCGTTTGTAAAATAGATAAAAATCATTAGAGTTAATGAAGATTATGTGAGAGAATTATTTTTGTAATTTTACTTCTTTAAAATAATACATTAAAAAGATAATTTTATTTTTTTTGTCAAAATAAAAGTTGGTCTTTTGCAAGGATATTTTTGTCGTTTTACTAAATCTGTTATGGTTCTATTCACATTATAAATAAGTCCAAACTATTAGCAAATTATATGTTTACTATAAGTGAACACGACACACGTCGAACACTCTTCGACATGTGTTGGACAAGCATCCAAACATGCCTGTCTCTTACACACCCATATCTATCTTTAAGGCGTCCAAAGGGGTACCACGGGTCCAAACACATGTTGGTGTTTGATCCATCACCAATAAAATGAACGATGTAACGAGAAGGCGATGTGCCTTTCCTTCTGTTTGTAAGATAAAAAAGTGACCTCATAGGTGTTCAATTCTAATTTGGTTAGAGATTATGTCGGCGAATCCGAGAGCCTTTTTTAAGGGCCTTACGCCATGTATTTGGTAAGTTAGATTCCCCAAAAAACTTTGCAATCACTTAGACACATAAAACACGTAGCATGTTTGAATAAAACAATTTAGGATTTCATTGCAAAATAAAGTAATGTGATGTTAAACCTAATTTCATATTTAATCTATGGAATACATGATTTTTAGTTTTAATTAATTTTATCTTGAATTTTTTTCGTTATTTTTTTTATCAAAGTATTACTATATATGGCATATATAAAATAAATAAATATTTTTTTGCCATGTTTGTGCCGTATTGTGTTTTGTTTTTTGAAAAATAACCGTGTTGGTGTGTCTGACACTCGTGTCCGTGTGTCCATGCTTCTACATTTCTGTTCGTACGACTGAAAAGTTTATACAACTCATCCTCTGTTCATACGACTGAAAATTTATACAACTCGTCCTCATTAAATCTGTAAAGACTGTTGGCTTCTACATATTTGTTTTGAAATGATTGTCCTTATTAGTAATAATTTATATCAAATTCCCCATTACCAAATTAACTACCCACCTTTTGCTGGTTAGGGGTTCTACATATTTGCATAGATTTCAACTCAAATTCATGAGATGATTGCTCCTAAAAAGAGCCCAATAAAAAATGGAAGAGAGATGACGCTTGGCCAATTTAAAATTCTAACTTGAGATTACATTTAAATCATCTTCTTTTACTGGGTATTTTAACTAAAAAAATTTTTCTATTGAAAAGTAAAAGCCCATATAAAAGGTAGGAAATAAAATTTTGTTTAAAACCTGCAGTTAAATATACACAAGATGAATCGTGTGCCAAGTTTACGGTTACTTAGTAAAATGGGTTGATAATCAGGCAAAAGCATTGGCATGTTAATCAAGTATTAGATTGAAAATATGATTGTAGAGCATGATGAATAATGGTAGCAAAGCACTACTTGGTCTGCATCGTAAGGAGGAGATATATGTTTAATGCATTCATTACACAATTGCTAACGTAATTTTTGTTTATAGTTATTTGTTGCTTGGACACTAAGTTGAAATTGATAGGTTCGTCATTTTAAAGTAACTATAAGCATTTTACATAGTGTTTGAATTAGAGAATTGGATTAAATTTATCTTTCATAGAATATAGTGGTACTCTTTATACTTTAGCCTCAAATTGGTTTAGTTTGTTACATTAGAGAAATAATTGTGAATAAGAAGGGAAGATGAACATAAAAAATCTTTTTAGAATCCTCCCATTCTTTATTTTTTTAAATGACTCTTTATTAGATTGGTTGTGGTTTGATTTAGTTTCTTTCTACCTTGAGTGTGCATATATATGCATGCGTCTAATCTTTTTTTTTTAGGTTAGAGTGTCTAGGCCTTCATCCGACTATTCCTCGAGCTCATCCAAAGACACTATCTATATGAATTGTATAAATTTTATACATTACATAAATAATAATTGACTACAAAAAATTACGTAAATAAAGATGGAATTTAAGATCACATGCTTAGCACTTTATAGTGTCAGGATGATGAATTTTAAATTTTATACAAACAAAGAATTATGTGGGTGAATTCCTCTGCAAGGGCAAAATAGTCAAATTACTGTGCATGAAGAACCCAATTCAAAAGCTAAATAGATTCTCTTTGGCCAGCAAAACTGCCATCAAGGTCAAGGCATTTAAATCATCTTTAGGGACAGAATTGTCTGACAAAAAAGGCAGCACACGGGATGGCGGATAAGGCTCTTTAAAGATGTAGAGTGTGGGTCCCTTATTTTCTGTAACGTGTTGTGTTGGGGTAAAGAGTCGTAGGAAACTAACTACCAAGACTCACTTTGAAGTAGGACGGCACACATAAGCATTTAAGACAAAATGGAGGGGCAAAATAGTCCACAAAAAAAAATCGGCACGCATCTCAAAATACACGTCATCATAGGGCCCAACTAACTATAAATAAATATATTATTTATTTTTTATCAATTCAACTATATTAATAATAAATATGAATATATTAAAAAAGTTATTATTTCTATTATTTTAAAGATCAGGCTAATCAACTTAAAAATTAGGTCAATTGATCTAAAATAAAAATTTATGTTTGCTTGTAATTAGTTAAGCACACCACATGATGATGATGATGTAGTGTTCCGGACTTACTGAATAATTTCTTGAGAGTTAGGCACAAGAGCACAAGGTTTTTTTTTATACATTGTGAAATGTCTTTCACTAATTTTGCCCACAGTTGGGAGGGATTAGTCAAAAAGCCTCCAAAATTGTTTAGCCAAAAGGGCAATATTAAAGCTTTCCATCTTCTTAAGTCTCATGCCTTCTTTTCTCTTTGTGATAGTTAGAGCATCCCATTCGCACTGGTTGATTTGAGCTTCTCCTTTCATCCTTGAACTTTTCTTAAAATTCTGTCTCTAATGAAGGCCATTGCATCTTTTTTAGATCCCCGATAGAGCTTAAAATCCGAGATAATTGGCCATAGTTTTTCATAGGCGTTATTACACATATAGATCTATATGTTTTCTGAATGATGCAATAACAATATGAAATATGGGTAAGCATGTAAATTAAAAGTTGATAATCAAAACAAAATTAGAAAATGAAGATAATAGTATACAATAGCCATGGAAATCTTATTCTTACAAATATCAACGACGCATGTTAGATTTACATGGGAAAAATGAAAAATTGAAAGAAATTAGGCCCTCTCAAAGGAGATGCCAAAACAGGTTCATGTATGATAAGCTTTACAACAAGTTCAAAATCAGTTTCAATCTCAACCTAAGTCACATACAGCAGGTGCGGGAGAGGAGCGGGAGTGAGTGCAGATGTGTGAGAGAGTTAATTTTTAAAATTTATAGGGTCAAGAGCGCCTCGAGAATATTTATATTATATTACTTTTTATTTTAATATAATTAAAATTTGTATTATGAAATATATTATAATGTTTTTATATTTTATTATGTCATTTCTATTCTAAAATATTCTTCTTATTTAATATATAGTAGACTATAAACTAAACGAATTGGCAACTTGGCCTATCGATTGTTGCTTTCAATTGGAAGTGAGCTTTCCTTAGTAACATTTCAAGTCTCAGTATATGTTTAAATATCATAACAATACACATGACAATCAATTATAGGTCCAAGCTTGAGTTCGAAATTTGACCATTTGAGTTCGTGAATTTAAAAGGAATTAGCTCCCAGTTTGCCAATTCGAGTACTAGAGCACAATTCGTCTACTTAGTTCAAAGGATTGCGTGACTTAGATCTCAACTTTGATCCAGTCTCTCTCCAAAATGATAGCAAGTTCCTCTATATATGCTCCAAAGTTTTGCTTCCAAACTCGTGTTATAGGATATCTTGCCATAGTATCCATTAACCCAAATTCCTCTATCATACCTAAATAGTCCAATCATAGCCTGTTAGTCCAAGATTTCATCTTCAGTTTCCACCCGTATTCAGTTTGATACTACCCGCCCTGGATATTGGTTTGTGACCAACATCCGCGAGAATTTTCTTGAAGCTCCCCTAAGTAGTATTCAGAATTTCAATGATTTTTTTATCTGTTTATGTTTTTTCAAATTTGTCACAAGGTAACAACCAAAACAGGAGATGCTCATACTATAATTATGGCCATCCTTAAGATCCTGAACAATCCGCTCACTACTACTGTCACTGTTGTTGTGTTATTCTCTTTCCTACCACTTCTTTATCACCTAGACAACATAAAATATGTTAAGATTCCCAAAAGACTCTCAAAAGTAAAGAAAAACAAAGGAAAGCGATTTTTATAAAACAAGAATTTGAAGACGGTAGAATATATTAGGTGTGGAAGTGTTATTCTTACATTTATTAAAATTAGTAAGGGTAGAATAATTTGGTAGAAGAAGAACACAAAAACAGAAGAGCATAATACAATTAATAATTATGGAATTACTATTACAAACATTTAAATTAGTAATGATAAATTTAGGCAAACAAATCAAATAGAAAAAATTTTGGTTGGGTCCATACTACTACCACTGTCACATTCGTATTATCCTTCTAGTATTGTATCATCCATATAGCACATAAATCACTAAAAATCCTCCAAATTTTTTTTTAGAACAGAACCCACAAATAGAATCAAATTAAAAACAGAGAATTTTTGTTTCTAATTGGTCACTTTTTTAGTGCTCAACATTTGTCAAATGAAATGAAATGGTGAAGCTACACCTACCTCCAGTTATCATCTCAGTAAAATTCATAGGTACACCTGCTTCCAATATAATTCACATTGTCCAAGAGGTGCTTGCCTTCATCATTCCACTGAAATATTGATAAATCAAGGACATTCTGATGACAGTTGGGATCATTGGTAATGTTTTGGATGCCTTTCTCTTCTTCCTTATCCTCGTACAGAATACGAATTATCACGTTATACCATTTTTCATCTATTCACATATAGGAAAATGCTATTTTTTTAGAATTTTTATATAGAATTTTGAACCAGAATAATGTGGCAGTAATAGTTTGGTAATTAAAATGTATCTTGGTGGGTTCTTTGTTTTAAAGTAATAGGCCACAACTCAGCCACATCATTCTGGATATAAATTCTGTATGAATTTTCTAAATGTATAGCATTACCCATATATATATAATGAAAAATGCTATTTTTCCAAAATTTTTATACAGAATTTTGAACCAGAATGATGTGGCAGTGGTAGTTTTGTAATTAAAATACATCTTGGTGGGTTATTTGTTTTAAAGTGATAGGTCCACAACTCGGTCATATCATTCTGGTTATATTTTTTGATTATATATTCTGATTGTATAGCATTACTCATATATAATTAAATGATCAGAAATTAAAAACTCGTGACATTGAACACGTGTACGCGACTTTGGAAAAGTCATATCTTTTTGTTTAATCACATCACACACGTACCATTCAAAACACTTCCATTTTAAACTATCCTAGCGGAGTGCGTAAACTTATATAAACTTTCTTCGTAGAATGAAATCTTACATATAAAATCCTCAAACAACTTTAACATTTCAAGCTATATATATATGAAAAGTGGATAACATGTAGTCTTCTTTAAAGGGAAACCATATTCATAAACATGATGGCATAGGAAGTGCAAGCCTGTCCTCGCGTGACATGCTAACAAATCTCCAGTGTCGATGAGATTGTGATGAGAAGTATAGGTAGTATGGTGTTGGGAGGAGGTGCAGGTGATCAGCTCTCTCTTCTTCTTCCTCCTTCTCCTCCTCCTCCACCTCATACACAATCTGGACTGCAACTTCATGTACTTGATGAATCTCATCATCCAGATTCACCAAGGCACTCACCCTATCACCGGCTTCCATTATCCGGTGCCCGACCTTCCAATGGCAGACCCACACCATGTCTTTATAATTATCACCTGCAACGCCAGCGTTGCCTTTGAACATTGATCTATATGTCCACCTGATTCCCTTGCTTTTGTTGATGATTCTGATATAGTCAGAAGCCGAACCAGTATGGGTCACATTATTATGCTTGGAAGACGCATAGACAATGTGTACATTGAAGCGTCCGATCTTCATATTAGGGATTGAAGGCACATGAAATGATATGGAGGACCCTCTCCTCTTGTTGGTGCACCAGCCCCGCACCTCACTTCCGAGAAGAATTGTACTGTATACACGGCGTTCATACCGTCCCTGTGCCATGGAATTCATTGTAAGCGAATTCTATTCTTACAGTAAAATACAAAGCAATTCTAAATGACGTGAATTGTCATCCCTATCTATGTTATGAGAAATTATCATCAGGCCTAAAATAAAATCTCAAGCTTGTCTAAAATAAAATTTTCATGCCCGAGTTAGTTTAACTTTTAAATAAAAAGTTTTCTTCTCCAAAAATAATGTTAAATTACATAAAATCTATATACACTAAAATATTAATACATGCGAGCTTTAAACAAAATTTTTAAGCCTATCTATGGATATAATCGGGGCCTAAATTAATCAAGTCCTATAAATGATGGGCAAACTTGGGCGGGCTTAGAGGCCCATCGGGCTCATGGCGACCCCTGTGAAGATAGCTTTTAATTACAATAACGCTCCCACAAAACAACAAAAAAATTCCTCTAAGAATTTGAGGAATTCTTGGCAAAAATTATGTATAGAATAATATGGTCGTAATAGACCGATTACTTTAAAATAAAGTAGCCACAAAGAAAGATTTTATAATAATGTCTCATCACATTATTTTGATAAAGTTTTTGTATAAATATTTAGTAAGAATATAGTTTTTTTTAAAGTTAAAATTTCTAATTCAACCACATTATTTTGTATAAAACTTTTTTCTAAATTTTCAATTTGTATAACATTACTCTATTATAGTTTTAGCAGAAAATTACACACGCAAGTAGAAAGAGAGAACACCTTAGGTCGACCCTCCCTTCGTGTAAACGCCTTGTTGTTTAGCAGCTCCACTTCCAGGCTTCCCATGGATTCCAATTCAATCCAGCCCAAGTTGTTGATAATTTTTGCATTAGAATCTTCTCCAATGGGTTCTAACTCGAACCTCCCATGAACCTCAACAAGTTTTTCACACCCATTTACATCAGTAATCAGAGATCTCAACAGGTAAGGTAAGTTTGTTAGCATTTTCAATGAGCTACATCCATCTACATTCAATAGCTCTAAACTCAATGGAAGTTCTGGCAGTGATTGAAGCCTTGTGCAACAAGTTAACCTAAGTGACTGTAGCAGATTTAGGCCTTTGATGCTTTCTGGCAGGCTACAAATTGGATTTTCACTTAGATTCAAGTCCTCCAACAAGGATAAGCTACCAAGAGTCCCTGCAATCTCATCATCCGATAGATTGCAGTTGGCAAGGCTCAAGCTTACTAATGTGCCCGGTAAAAAAGCCAACGACAAACTGATAGATTCTGGACTTTTTCTTGGTTTAAAAACCAAAGACCAAAAAAGTGAGCTCCATGATTTCACCTCACCATTGATAGACGGAAATTTATGTATAGCAGTTCCATCTGCATGGAGCACTGTCAAAGATTCCATCTGCATGGAGCACTGTCAAAGATTCCATCTTGCCCAGTTCTGAAGGTATCTCATTAAGATTTAAGCAACCAGTGAGAATGAGTTTCTCAAGACATATTAGCTGACAAAATTTGCTTGGAAGCTTCCTAAGACTTTTGCAGCCTTTCAGGTTCAATAAAACGAGCCTCCCTAATCCCACTATTGATTCATGAACCTCAACCAAATGTATGCAATCCTTTAGAATCAAATTCTCAAGATTAGGAATTTCAGTGAAGTTGGGGGTGTTGGTAAGGCCATGGGAATGGCTGAGGTTGAGAATTTTCAATATTCCTAGCAACTGTCACAAAAAGAAGGAAAACTCAAAACATTAAAAAGAAGTGAATATTAAAAAGAATAAGAGGGAAATGAATAAAAAAGAAACATACCTTGGTTCCTTTCCAAAATTGTTCCAAGTTGCTATGGCGCAAGTCAAGGGCAACTAGGCTCTCTAGAGAAAAATCACTAGGTATGGATTTTAGAGGGAATCCATGCCAACACAACCATCTTAATCTCTTAGGGAAGTCCTTGTATTCTCCATTGATTTGTACATAATTGAGCTGCAGCAGCCTTAGATTGTGCATTCTCGCAAATGCATCAGTTTTCAGCTCTACTTGATGATCTGAATTTCTCAAACTGAAGTTTATTGGGTGCCCGGAAAAGAAACCAAAACAACGCCGTTTCAGCGAATTGCCTTGGTCTGCAAGCAAGGATTTGTCAGTAATAAGTTCCTCAAAGGGTCGTTTTCCATTGCCAACACCAAAGCTTGTCTTGGAACACTTATCTCCCTCTAACCTATGCATGTCAATGACAAGGCCTTCAATTGTTTGCGTTCCCTGATAACAGAAAATAACTTGGATTAGAAAATAAAAGTACTATATATATAAAAACATTTGCAGAGATAAATGGGAAGCTTTGTTTCTTACAGTTTTTTCTCTCAACACAATAAAGGAATCCCTCGAATGCCACAACCTAGTACGTTTCCCAGGCTCCTTGGGTGATTCTTGGCGAACAATCTCTCTTCCCATGTCTTGAAGCAATTGATGCATTGTCAACTTGTTGTATTCATTAATCGACAAGAGACATCTGTCGATGAGATTTTGAATCCCAACTGTTGTGTAGAAATCACATTCATCTAGGATTTTGACCATGAAATCTTTGTCCTTGCCAATACAAAAACAAGCAATATGGAGAAATAAGTTTTTGTCATGGTCATCTTGCAAAGAGTCGAAGCTTATTTTAAGCTTTTTCAGGATTTGTGAGTCGGGAATTGCCGCCAATTTTTGCAATGCACTCTCCCATATATCTAAACTTTTGCCGGATAAAGAAGAACCCAAAACTTGAAGAGCCAAGGGAAGCCCTCCGCAATGTTGTACTACCCTTTTCGAATGCTCAAGGTATCCTTCAATCGGATGGTCTTGTCCGAAGGTATGCCAACTAAAGAGCTCAAACGATTCAGTATCATCAAATCTCTCCACCTTGTGTATCTTGTAAAACTCATTGGCATTTAACAATTGCTTGTGCCTAGTGGTTAAGATAATTTTACTTCCCAGATGAAACCAGTCACGCAATCCAATTATTGCATCAATCTGGTCTCGCTGATCCACATCATCAAGAACCACAAAAACTCTTTTGCAACCTATGGCATCTTTAACTTTGATGATTCCTTCATGAACATTGCGTATGTTTTCCTTTTTCCCTTTTAAAATGTCTGAGATAAGTTGCCTTTGTAAACGAACTAAACCATTAGGCCGTTCGGAGATTTTTCTAATATTTGCAAGAAAGCTGCTGGCTTCAAATCTTTCAAAGTTTAAATTATAAACAAATTTTGCAATGGTTGTCTTCCCTATTCCACCCATCCCAGAAATCACTGCTATACCAATATTAGTTGACTCGTCTTGTAACCAATCCACAATCTTTTTCACTCGAGAATCCATTCCAATAAGGTAAGGGGCAACACTCAAGACCATGCGATTCAATTTATCCCCCATTACTTTGATAATTTTCTGGATAAATTTGGACTCGTGCCTGCAAATTGCAATTAAAAGGAAAGTAAAGCACAATAAGTATGTCATGACTTGAAAAAACACTAAACTAAAGACAATATATGTAACGAAAAATACCACATCTTTTCATTCAAAGTTTGGTAAGAGAATGGGGTAGAAGTAGCATGAATCACAGCATCGAATCATGGGTCGAGCTTTCTTAGCAGAGCACTCGAATGGAGTAGTAGTTAGTAATGGCACAGACTTTTGAACTCCTCTCTTCCCTTCTTCTTTTTCATTCTATTCAAACTGAAGGGATCTTTCATCAGCAAACAGGTAGCTTTTGAACTATAAAACGCCCATCTTATTTTTTTATTTTGAAAGTGTGGAAGTGAGCCCCATATTTGTCCCGGGTTTATTGTGTTATTATCCAATTTTGAATTTTCACTTCTATATTTTACTTTACATATTGTGAAAATTTTCAGCTTTAACCTTGATTATGTGCCATCATAGGTGATAAATTAAAGTGCATGAACTTTTAACCCCTTGATCAACGTGGACGAACATTGGGGTAGTGCTCATTTAGCATAATAACATCTTAATTTGGAATGGCTTTTTTGAATTTTTTTTTTGGAAAGGCGATCATACGATGAACTAGGGATAATTTTTCAATTTGACCGCTAATCCTTATCTTAATTAATTTATCCATATCCTACTAATGCGAAACATATATCTGACCAATTTAACTTATATCCTACTACAATCTCCTGAGATACTCCATCCTGAGAAATTGTATCTTTATATATCTTATCATTACCTAAGGCTTTTACTGCTATGAGCACTATCATTAATTGTACATACTAGTCAACTTCATCCGGTACATTCTTTTATATTCAAGTGCGGGAAATGTTATATATAAATTCGTTTTTCAATCTATTTTTAACCCTCCTAGATAAAAGTAAATGGGTTTTTCGTGCATTTATTTATGTGAGTTGCACTATAATTCTCTTCAATTCCTTTTTGTATCAAGAAAAGAAAATTCAGAAATATGTATTTTTTCTCCCTTTCTATTGCATGAAAAACAAAAAATATAGCAAGAAAAAAAATATACAATTAATGAATTCAAGAATGAGGAATTTGTGAGAAAATTACCCGTCAGCTTGATTTTGCAAAACCATCCCTCCCAGTTTAGTTACTTCTCTAAGTGCTGCCCTCCACCCTTCCAACTTTTCCCTCAAATGCTCCTTTTTCCTCTCATCGGTTTCCGCCTTGAGTTGCTCTTCGTATCTACCAAATGCTTCTGCAAAACTCCCCGTTTGCTTCCTAACTTGGGATGGATCCACGTCGTAGAAGACAGGTAAAATGACATGTCCTGATTTACTTTTGCATTCGAGAATCATCTCAAGTTCATCAAGGCACCATTTGGAAGAAGCATAGTCTTTGGAGAACACAATTATCGAACTCCTTGATTCTCTTATTGCTTTCTCTAGTTCTGACTTAATGTTTTCGCCTCTCTCAATACCCTCATCATCTCTAAACGTGTGAAAACCTGCGCCTAACAAAGCTGTATAAAGGTGGTCAGTGAAGGTCTTACGAGTGTCTTCACCTCTAAAACTCAAGAACACGTGATAAGTGCATGGAGGCATGGAAGAGGAGGCGCCTTGAGCTCTCACAGAAGCCATTGAACAAATACTTATTAGATAGCTGAAGGGATGCTGCAATTTTATTTCTCCACTCTGGGAAGATATCAAATGATCACTTCTGGCACGAGTCTGTGAATACCAAAGCCGCCAACACAAAAATCAATTACCAGCACAACAAGCAGGGAAGGGACCACATATGCGCAGTGGGGGCCATGCCCCCTACTTTGATAAAATTATATTTATGTCCTATAAATTTTGAATATTTATGCTGCAAAGTTATATATTGGCCCCCTCCAAAATTAGTAATATTTCCTTTAACCTTGTAAAATTAAAAAATTTTAACCTTATCCCCCTACAAAATTCAAAAAAAAATTTAATTTGTCCTTCTAAAAATTTAAGAATATTTAGCTTAGGCTCAAAAAAAATTCGAACATTTTTACGTTGACCTTCTAAAATTCAATTTTTATTTTTATTTTTTATCTTAGCTCTTCAATAAAATTCAAAAAATTCTACCTTAGCCTTCCATGCCCCTCACAACATAATTCTTGGTTTTGTCCCCGACAACAAGATATATTATATACGTATATATGATGCTTATTCAAGGACCTATACATGTACCCACTCACAACAAAAACCAAACAAAGAAGAAAAGAAGATGGGCGTTTTGTAGTTCAAAAGCTACCTGTTTAGTGATGAAAGGTCCCTTCAATTTGAATTGAGCATTTCCAACTTAAAGATCAACACCTACAGCATCATGATGAAGAAGAAGAAGAAGAAGAAGAAGAAGAAGAAGAAGAAGAAGAAGAAGAAGAAGAAAAAGGGAGTTCAAAAATCTGTCCCATTACCAACTAGAATCATAGGATGTAAAAAGATGAGGGAAAATGAAAGAAGGGTTGGCACGGAGCAACTAATGAAGCTCATGAAGAAAAATATAATGTGAATGAAGTGTATTGAAATGCTGACAAGAGTTCCTAACAAGGGTGAGGTTATAACTTTATATAGCATTCATCCATGTGGAATATATGAAATGTAAGTATACAATTTTCAAATTTTTTTTTTATCTTAGCTCTTCAATAAAATTTGAAAAATTCTACCTTAGCCTTCCATGCCCCCTGACAACATAATTCTTGGTTTTGTCCCCGAAAACAAGATATATTATATACGTATATATGATGCTTATTCAAGGACCTATATATGTACCCACACCCAACAAAAACCAAACAAAGAAGAAAAGAAGATGGGCGTTTTGTAGTTCAAAAGCTACCTGTTTAGTGATGAAAGGTCACTTCAATTTGAATTGAGCACTTCCAACTTAAAGATCAACACCTACAGCATGAAGAAGAAGAAGAAGAAGAAGAAGAAGAAGAAGAAGAAGAAGAAGAAGAAGAAGAAGAAGAAGAAGAAGAAGAAGAAGAAGAAGAAGAAGAAGAAGAAGAATAAGAAGAAGAAGAAGAAGAAGAAGAAGAAGAAGAAGAAAGAAGAAGAAGAAGAAGAAGAAGAAGAAGGGAGTTCAAAAATCTGTCCCATTACCAACTAGAATCATAGGATATAAAAAGATGAGGGAAAATGAAAGAAGGGTTGGCACGGAGCAACTAATGAAGCTCATGAAGTAAAATATAATGTGAATGAAGTGTATTGAAATGCTTTAATGCTGACAAGAGTTCCTAACAAGGGTGAGGTTATAACTTTATATAGCATTCATCCATGTGGAATGTATGAAATGTAAGTATACAATTTTTTTATCTTGAAAAAAAAAATGTTCGCTAGTCCAATCAATATTTTTCATCCTTCTAATTGATGAGATATAGGCGAGATACAACAATAATGATTTGGTGTATCTCACGCATTATATTACTGTAGTGCTTCCATATGTGATCATCTTGTATATTCTGTTCCACTTGGTGATGAAAGATCAAACACAATTAAGGAACGAGCATATGAGGAAGCAATCAAGGAAATATGTCAAATAAATCTTTTCTTTTACTTCCCTTCATTTCTCTAGCTAAATTATTTCTGTGTAATTCTGTGTAATTTTCTTGGTACTCCCAACAAGAGCCCATTTTGCTGTTATCAGAGGCTCATCTTGGGTTAAATGTTCAGTAGAGTATTAGTATGATCGAGAGATTAATACCTGTAAGGAGAGGTCTAGAATATTTTAGTATATGAAATCATAATAATAAATGTATCTGTAAAAGACAGATACGACCAAAGTACTATTTTTTATTTTCTCATCTTGTTCTTAGGTTTATGGTTCGTTTCTAATTATAATATATTTATCATTTTTAAGTTCTTGATGTCTAGTCTCTTTGGTTTCGATCTTGGTTCTAGTTTCAGTTTTGTTTTCGAAACTAAAAAATTTGACATCATCTTGTTTTTCTTGTTTTCAAAAATTAAAGTTGTTTTTTTCAAAAACACGGTCCAGAACCAGTTTACTAAATGCGATTTTAACAGAAACAGTTTTCAGAACTAATATGCTAAATGTAATTCCCTCGAATTTCAAAAAAAATAAATAAAAATATATATATAAACTGAAACCGTCAGCAAATGTATTAATTCTCGATAATAACTCACTTTTGCGAACCTATTGAAGTTTTGC
Source organism: Euryodendron excelsum (assembly GCA_033060915.1). Lineage (NCBI taxonomy): Eukaryota > Viridiplantae > Streptophyta > Magnoliopsida > Ericales > Pentaphylacaceae > Euryodendron > Euryodendron excelsum. The sequence continues at coordinate 1,297,601 of CM065387.1, read as the reverse complement.
CTGAATTTTTGTCCCAGACTGACCTATGGCACTTGTAGGCTCCATTGCAGACTTTATTTTTTTGTAAGTTTCAAGATTGCGAGCGAATAGGCCGCTTAACTTCAGCTCATAAATTTCAAAACCTTTGTCAATAGAGCCTACAAGGGCTCATTTTTTCTGTTCTTTTCGATTATTGGCCTATTCAGGGACTAACTTTTTTCTTTTAATGGTGATCTAAAAATAAATAAATAAACCCCCTCTTTTGTAGCGACCAATTTATCGAATTGGTTTTCCAACCCTTAAAGATTGTTATTTCAAATTCTTCACAAGTTTAAGAGGGAGTATTAAGGAAATCAAATTAAGAGAAGAATACATTTAAGGAAGCAAATAAATAAATTATGAAAAAAACAGGGACAATCGTTACGGAAAGATCAAGCATTTTTACCTTGACCTTCTAAAATTCAAATTTTTTTTACTTTGTCCTTCTAAAAATTTAAGAATTTTTAGCTTAGGCTCCAAAAAAATTCAAACATTTTTACCTTGACCTTCTAAAATTCAAATTTTTTTTTTTATCTTAGCTCTTCAATAAAATTCAAAAAATTCTACATTAGCCTTCCATGCCCCCTCACAACATAATTCTTGGTTTTAGCCCCGACAACAAGATATATTATATACATATATATATGATGCTTATTCAAGGACCTATATATGTACCCACTCACAACAAAAACCAAACAAAGAAGAAAAGAAGATGGGCGTTTTGTAGTTCAAAAGCTACCTGTTTAGTGATGAAAGGTCCCTTCAATTTGAATTGAGCACTTCCAACTTAAAGATCAACACCTACAGCATGAAGAAGAAGAAGAAGAAGAAGAAGAAGGGAGTTCAAAAATCTGTCCCATTACCAACTAGAATCATAGGACATAAAAAGATGACGGAAACTGAAAGAAGGGTTGGCACGGATTAACTAATGAAGCTCATGAAGAAAAATATAATGTGAATGAAGTGTATTGAAATGCTTGAATGCTGACAAGAGTTCCTAACAAGGGTGAGGTTATAACTTTATATAGCATTCATCCATGTGGAATGTATGAAATGTAAGTATACAATTTTTTTATCATGAAAAAAAAAAATCTTCGCTAGTCCAATCAATATTCTTCATCCTTCTAATTGATGAGATATAGGTGAGATACAACAATAATGATTTGGTGTATCTCACGCATTATAATACTGTAGTGCTTCCATATGTGATCATCTTGTACATTCTGTTCCACTTGGTGATGAAAGATCAAACACAACTAAGGAACGAGCATATAAGGAAGCAATCAAGGAAATATGTCAAATAAATCTGAATTTTTTCTTTTACTTCCCTTCATTTCTCTAGCTGAATTATTTCTGTGTAATTTTCTTGGTACTCCCGACAAGAGCCCATTTTGCCGCTATCAGAGGCTCATCTTGGGTTAAATGTTCAGTAGAGTATTAGTATGATCGAGAGATTAATACCTATACGGAGAGGTCTAGAATATTTTAGTATATGAAATCATAATAATAAATGTATCTGTAAAAGACAGAGACAATCAAAGTGCTATTTTTTATTTTCTCATCTCGTTCTTAGGTTTATGGTTCGTTTCTACTTATACTATATTTATCAATTTTAAGTTCTTGATGTTTAGTCTCTTTGGTTTCGGTCTTGGTTCCAGTTTCGGTTCTGTTTTCGAAACTAAAAAATTTGACATCATCTTGTTTTTCTTGTTTTCAAAAATAAATTTTTTTTTTCAAAAACAAGATCCAGAACCAGTTTACTAAATGCGATTTCAATAGAAACAGTTTTCAGAACTAATCTGTTAAATGTAATTTCATCGAATTTAAAAAAAAAATATATATATATATATATAAACCAAAACCGTAATCAAATGTATTAATTCTCGATAATAACTCACTTTTGCGAACCTATTGAAGATTTGCCTCAATTTTTGTCCCAGACTGACCTATGGCACTTGTAGGCTCCATTGGAGACTTTTTTTTATGCAAGTTTCAAGATTGCAAGCGAACAGGCCGCTTTACTTCAGCTCATGAATTTCAAAACTTTTGTCAATAGAGCCTACAAGGGCTCATTTTTTCTGTTCTTTTCTATTATTGGCCTATTCAGGGACTAACTTTTTTCTTTTAATGGTGATCTAAAAATAAATAAATAAACCCCCACTTTTGTAGCAATGAATTTATCGAATTGGTTTTCCAACCCTTAAAGATTGTTATTTCAAATTCTTCACAAGTTTGAGAGGGAGTGTTAAGGAAATGAAATTAAGAGAGGAATACGTTTAAGGAAGCAAATAAATAAATTATGAAAAAAACAGAGACAATGGTTACGGAAAGATCAAGCACAATCAAGGAAACAATCAAGAAATAATGAGAAATCAAATAAATTTTATAATTTAGTTTTGATGCACGTGTAGAATTTTTTTTTATACAAGCAGATACTAAAATGTAACATGTCTCTATAAGTCTTTTTTATTTATATTATATTTAAATTTTAAAAGACACATATCACACTCTGATACTCTGTTTGTATTAAAATATTTTATACTGTCAATGCATCTAAACTAAACTTTAAATTTTTATATTATATAAATTTTTATATTTTATACTGTATAAATTTTTTTATATAAACAAATACTAAAATACGATGTGTATTAACGAGCATAGCTTATTTAGTTTGTACATAAATACGAAAAGACACTCGTACTATTTTGACATTTTGATAACTTGTTTGTATAAAAAAACACTAAGTCAACACAAATTTTACACGAGCTAGTATAACACAAATCTACTTTTCTAAGTCAAACTAACGAATTTATTCTTTACAAAGACTAGTGGAAGAACGTACAAACGCGGCGGAATCAACAAAGACTTGTTGACGAACGTACAGACGCCGTGGAATCAATAAAAAATATTTTCGTTCCTACTTGCTGCAGAGCTTCATCAGTGGCTCTGTGCCAACCTTTTATTTCTTACCTCGTACTCGTGTTTTTTTATAGACTGTTGTCTTAGTCAAGTCAAACAAAAATATTTTGAAGTAAGTTTATCCTAATCCCTTTGTGTCCTCGTCAATTGGGACAAAAAAGAAAAATTCGTCAATTTACGTTATTAACAATATATGTCTTTCAACTATTATTATTTATGTTTTATTATTATTAATATGTGTTTACATATTATTATTTAATTATTTTAAAAAAATTAAGATTGTAACATTATTTTAATTTTTTATTTTTAAATAAAAAAATTAATTTTTACATTATAAAAGTGGACTCAACTCGAGTTAGTTCGGTTCAGTTTGATTATGTGAGATGATTAATTTGGTTCTGAGTTTAAAATTTTTAAATCAATCAACCTTGATCAGTTCTGGGTTGAGTATGAACTTGAACCAACTTAACCCATACACATTTCTTCGATCGATTCTAGGTCGAGCATGGACCCAAATCAACCTAATCATACACACCCCTAGCTGAGAGCTCCTTTGACAAAATTGGAACAATTCTTTGAGACTCGACATCATTGAAGGAACCGAGAAGAAGAGACCCAGATAAAATAGACATCTAAAGAATATAGCCAATCAGGCTTCAAATAGCTACTAGAGGCCAGACTTGAAGAATGCAGATTACTACTCAAATAATGCGTTGATTTGAAGAACATTCATTATTCCAGAAGGGGGAGTGCATTGTTGTGCATTATCATGTACTTTTGGGGAAAAGAATACAAATTATATGTATATATCGATATAGAGAGAGAAAGAAACATAGGTAGATATAGAGAGAGAAAAAGTTAAATATATATACGTATTCTATGGTTTCAGTGGTGGCTTTAGTGATAGATTTGGGCAAGGATTCACCATCGGTGCCAAAAACAATTATTTGGGGGAGTCGAATAGGAGAAAAGGAAGAAATTACTGTTCATTACTTGGCAACGCAAATATTTCTGAAACAATAGAACAAAATATTTTGAAAACACATGAATTCATAGCTTGTTTGGAATTTGGGGTGGGGTGGGGTGGGGTGGGGTGGGGAAATTACTATTTACTATACTTCTTGTGTTTGGTTATGTTAATTTGAGAGAAAAAAAAGAGAGAAAGAGAGAGATTAATTTAAAAAAAAAATTCTTCATTTTTTCTTTTTCTTTCCTTTCTCAAGTTGCAAACAGAGTGTAACATTTTTGGGCAGGAGGATATCTCTATCCCGGCAAGAGGATATCTTTATCTGAAATATCCATGGGTCGTTATTAGTTGAATTGTTTTAGAAAACCAGGCAAAGCAAAATAAAGGCCATTTTGGTGGTTCTCTAAAATAGTAGGGGTATTAGTTACATCGATTTGTATTTTTACACTAAACCTGTTGCTTTCGTTCCCATTTCTTAATCTGGACGTAATTCGTTTGGTGAAGACCAACAAAGGTGTTTACCGCATCGCGTAGGAAAACGAGGCTTCATTAATATATATTAGTTTAAATTAACACATGGTGTCGAACTCTTTACTGTGCTTGTGCCGGCTGAGCATTGTTTATGAGAGATTGATATCAACTGTCACCGGGCGGCGGGTTGTGAACACAAGCTCAATTCTCAAGCTCAATTCTCAAGCCCAATTCTCAAGTTGTTAAGCAATTACCCATAAACTAGATTGCTATTGCTTTGAAAGATTACAAAGAAAGCTAGACGGGGCGGCGGGCGGGTTGTGAACACAAGTTCAATTCTCAAGCCCAATTCTATTGTTTTGTAATAATTCTCAAGTTGCTTGACTACCCATAAAGTAGATTGCTATTGCTTTGTAATAATTCTCAAGTTGTTAAGCAACTGCCCATAAGATTACAAAGAAATTAGATTTGCTAAGAAAGTAGATTGCTATTGCTTTGAAAGATTACAAAGAAAGTTAGACGGGGCGGCGGGCGGGTTGTGAACACAAGCTCAATTCTCAAACCCAATTCTATTGTTTTGTAATAATTCTCAAGTTGCTTGACTACCCATAAAGTAGATTGCTATTGCTTTGTAATAATTCTCAAGTTGTTAAGCAACTGCCCATAAGATTACAAAGAAATTAGATTTGCTAAGAAAGTAGATTGCTATTGCTTTGAAAGATTACAAAGAAATTAGATTTGCCAAGAAAGTACAAAGAAAGTTAGACGGGGCGGCGGGTTGTGAACACAAGCCCAATTCTCAAGTTGTTAAGCAACTACCCATAAAGTAGATTGCTATTGCTTTGAAAGATTACAAAGAAAGTTAGTAGGGGAGGAGGACTCTCATTAAATTCACACTCGTTCATATCTGCAATTTCAGGTGAGATTTGGGGGACTCCTTCAAAATTTTGGCCTGCATGAACGTTGGTTGATGTGTAAGTGTGTGGAATGAACCATGCCTTCATCCAACTCTAAATGTCTTATATACTCTGATTCAATATCAAAAACCTACTCATATTAGTTGTCCCCGATGATTAAAAGAAAATATTAACACAGAGTTTATGTCATAATAGTTTGATGGGTAATTGTTTGGGAATATTAATGATAAACCTTTAACGAGTGTTCCTTCCGTTAGATGCTGTACCACTATAGTTCTGATAGGTGGACTTCTCACAGGATATGGATATTGTTCGTCACCCCTATCCTCCATGAATATAGAAGGACATCTGCTTCATGCTTAAAAATTTGTGTACAACAAATAGAACACCTGTTGTCATTCTAAGCCAATTTAGTTTTTCTCTCTGCTTGTAGACATTCACAGGAATGCAAGTTGCTTCATGATTTTTTAACTGCTTCGGAGATGCATCATATATTGTTATAGTCCATAATACTTTATGATCAACAGAACAATATCCTCTTGTTAATTTTATACTTGTGCCAATATTCCAAATTTTATATAATTGTTTGCAGTGGCAATTGACAAAATTAAACACCATGATTTTTTTGGTAGTTCTTTAGCATTTTCTTGTTAATTTGAAGAGTTCATCCGCATTTCAACTCAGGACATTCTCACTTGCTTCATTTTCTGTCCTTATTCATTTTGCAGTCATGAGTCAGAATTTATCCGAAGAATTGTTGAACAAATTGGGAATCAACTGAACCGAACGATCTTGAGTTTTGCCCCCTACCCTGTTGGTATAGATTCTCAAGTCGAAAGAATTAACTCATGCTTACGAGATGGCTCAACTGATGTTGGCATTTTTGTGATCTATGGGATGGGTGGAATAGGGAAGACGACCATGCCAAAGCAGTTTATAACCTTGACTTTGTCAAATTTGAATGTAGTAGCTTTCTTGCAAATATCATAGAAATGTCAGAACATCCCAATGGTTTGATTCAGTTACAAAAACAGCTTCTTTCAGATATGCTGAAGGGGGGAAAGGAAAAGATATACAGTGTTGATCAAGGAATCACTAAGCTTAAAAATGCTGTATGTTGTAAAAGAGTTCTTCTTGTTCTTGATGATGCGGATCAGTTCCATCAATTGCATGCAGTACTTAGAATGCGAGATTGGTTTTATTCTGGAAGTAAAATTATCATAACAACTAGAGACAAACAACTGCTAACTACGTTTAAAGTCTGTGAGATGTGTAAGGTTGAAGAGTTGGATGACAATGAGTCAATTCTGCTCTTTAGTTGGCATGCTTTTAAACAGGTCCGTCCTCTTGAAGATTACAAGGAGCTCTCCAAACGTGTAATAGAACATTGTGGAGGGCTTCGCTTAGCGCTTCAAGTTTTGGGTTGTTCTCTCTTTGGTAAAAGTGTTGATATGTGGAAAAGTGCATTAAATAAATTAAAATATATTCCTAAGGCTGAAATTCTTGAAAAACTTAAGGTAAGCTATGATTCTTTAGAAGATGATCATGACAAAAATTTATTCCTTGATATTGCTTATTTCTTCAATGGGAAGGACAAAGATTACACGGTTATTATACTAGACGGAAGTGGTTTCTATACAACAGTTGGAATTCAAAACCCTATCAACAGATCTCTCGCAACTATTGGTGATCGCAGCAAATTAATGATGCATCAATTGCTTCGTGGATTGGGAAGAAAAGTTATTTGCCAAGAATCACCGGAGGAGCCTGGAAAACGTAGCAGACTGTGGCAGCATAATGATTCATTTAATGTATTAGAAGCAAAAACTGTAAGAAATATTTCTCACTCATGCAATGTGCTTTTGTGCAGTGATGTTCTTAATATCTCTTTGGTTATCAGGGTTCGGAAACGATTGAAGGCCTTGTCCTCAACATGCATATGTTAAAGCAAGATAGATCATCTAGGGCAACATTTAAGGTCAATAAAAGGAAAAGACACCAGTTCAAAGAATGTTCAGATAATTCATTGAAACGGCGCTTTTTGGACTTCTCCCAGGACCTATAAACACTGCCGTCCTTCCTGGAACCAGTGAGGTTGACTTGAAAACTGATGCATTTACAATGATGCAAAAACTAAGGCTGCTCCAGCTCAGTTATGTAAAACTCGTTGGTGTCTATAACGAATTTCCCAAGAATTTAAGGTGGTTGTGTTAGCGTTGGTTCCCTTTAGATTCCATACCTTGCGAATTTCATTTAGACCGGGTAGTTGCTGTTGACATGCGCAATAGTGGCTTGGAACAAGTTTGGAAGGGAACCAAGGTACGGCTAAGTTTTCCATTTTTTTCCTCTTGTTTTGGGAGATTTTTCACTCTTTCTTTTTTTTTCCTTTTATCTGTTCAGTTTATATTTCTGCTACAGTTTCTTTGAGCGATGGAAATCCTTAATCTCGGCCATCGCCATCGCCTTACCAAAACCCTCAACTTCTCAGGAGTGCCTAGTCTTGAGAGATTGATTCTTAAGGATTGCATCACATTGGTTGCGTTTCATGTATCCATTGGAGACCTAAAGAGACTTGTAATTTTGAGTCTCAAGGGCTGCAAAAATCTTAGGAAGCTTCCCAAAGAAATTTGTAAGTTTAACTCTCTCAATGAACTTATTCTCTCAGATTGCTCAAAACTTGACGAGTTTCCAGAGGAGCTAGGGAGAATGGAGTCTCTGAAGGTGCTTAATGCAGATGATACTACAATTAATCAACTACCCTGTACTATGGTTGGGGTTAACATATGGCTTTCGTTCTTCCAGTTCTTCCGGTTCTTCTGGTCTTTGGTATCAAAACCAAGAAGAACTTCAAAATTATCATTGGCTTCTTTGCCGCTTTTTTTTAGTGAAAATAAGTTTTATGGATTGTAATCTATCAGATGATACGCTTCCAAGGGATCTTTGTAGCCTGCACTCATTGCAGAAGCTTTATCTAGGTGGAAATCCACTTGGTAGCCTACCAGAGAGCGTTAAAGGTCTCACTACACTTCAGTCCCTTCAATTAGAGTTGTGCAGAAGCCTTCAATCACTTCCAGAGCTTCCACCAAGTTTAAGGTGGTTGAATGCAGACGATTGCATGTCTTTGGAAAGAATAACAAATCTACCAAACTGGTTGAGATCGCTAAGGTTGGACTTAGTTGATTGCACTGAACTAGTCGAGATCCAGGGATTCTTCAGGCTAGAACCCTTTGCAGAAGTTCATTCCAAAATGATCGTTTATTTGCGCTTGGTTGACTTGGAACCAATAGAAGAAATTAAGGTGGACTTGTGCAATAACCTGACACAATCTGGAATGACAGGTCCCATCCAGGTGCTCTCTCTCTCTCTCTCTCTCTCTCTCGCTCTCATGGACGCACGCAGACATATCAGAAGCACTCATGCACATACAAACACATGTAATAGTCAAAAGTTATGATTTCCGTGGCACAGGGATTGTTCGAATTTGGTATTTTTAGCACTTTTCTTCCTGGAGATAAGGTTCCAGGTCGCTTCCACAATAGGAGTTTGGGATCCTCCATATCTTTTACCATGCCTTCAGTTAATGTCAAGGTTGGAGGCTTGAACGTGTATATATGTTGTATATGCTCGTACTAGTCATGCTGACGGTTGGGTTTTTGATGAAAATTATCTCACAATCAGTAACGAAACCAAGGGTCTGAAGTGGACTTATGCTCCAGTGTGTTTTGGCAATCCAGGAGTTGACCAATATATGGTATGGTTGAGCCATTGGAAGTTTGGCAATGAGTTGGAAGGTGGCGATCAAGTGGATGCTTCCATTGAAATGGAAAAATAAGTCCGCAATGTCAAGTCTACACTTTGTAAGCTTATCAAAAATAATAAAACAAAAATAAGAAAGAAAAAATGCTTCCAAGTAAAGGAGTGCGTTGTCTGCCTTTTGTATGATAAAGAAGAGAATAGCACCGAATCAAGCAGTGAGGAAGCAGTAATTCAAGACACCACCTATCCTTCTTATCAGAATGAGAATGTCACAGGTGGAGATATGTCGGCATATGAGACAAGCATGGGCTCATTCCTTCTTTGCAATTATGCTTGCAACATGCGTCGCTCGAGGGATGGCTAAGATTTACAAGAGGAGTTACAGACTACAGGTTTGTGTGATTCGAATCAGTAGAAAATCAAACATCTTTAATTTGGAAAGTTTTGGGTGCCGTTTTTTTTTTTTTTTTTCTCTCTCTCTCAAGTGTTGAATTGTTGGGATTTTTGGTGGTCTGTATGTCTTAGAGTATCTCCAATCCACCTTCAACTATTCAAATTTGAAGGTGGGTTGTCAATTTGGGCCTCTAACTCATTTTCGTTTTTTCAAAAATTTAAAGAAATGAAGGTGGCCTTCATATGGGGCTTTCAAATTTGAAGGTTCTTCAAAATATTTGAAAGCCCTTCATTTCACTATTTATGTAGGGCCAAAACACTAATTATGTAGGACCCTTGTACTAATTATTATGTTAAGTCTAAATAATGCATTATTTTATTATTTAAATAATATTTTAATAAATATTTAATTTAAACTTTCAATTAATTCATTAATTTTTTTTACTTTGTTAAATATTTATTTAATTTGAGATTTTTTTATATGTGGAATAAATAAATTATTTATATTTTACTTGTTTTTATTTATCTTGAAATTATTATTTGTATATGAAATTAAAAAATTCTTTTTATTTTACTGATAATTTATTTATACTAAAATTATTTTAATCCATGGAATCAATGAATTCTTTTCTTTTTTTTATCTCACTACTCCACCTTTTCACTTAGTTTTTTTTTTTTTTTTTTTTTTGGCAAATTTAAGAATTAATCAATCTTATTAGCGTTTGTAAGTTTAATTTTTCAAGTCTCATTTTATGTGTTTTAATTAGTTTCTTATTGTATTTTAATTTTTGTTAAATGTATTTCATTAGTTTGCAATGGGGGTTTTTGTTTTTTAAAAATTTTTAATGTAATTTAATTTGCAATTGCATGAGTAGATTATTTAGTTTAAAAAATATTAAATAATTTAATTTTAATTAAATATTTGTTAAATAATTACAATTTAAATTAAAATATAATAATAAATAATTACATTTTGAATAAAATGGGAGCACAACATGTAATTTTTTGACTTTTTTTATATAAAATAATAGTGATTTAAAGAATGAATAGTGAAATGAAAGTTTAGTGGATTAGAATAACAATGTGAAAAAATGGGACCCATGAACTTCAAATTTAAAAAAAAAATACCAAAATGAAGATGAATTTGAAGCTTTGGATTGAAGATGCTCTTACAGATGAAGAAGAAGATGATGACAATGAAGAAGAAGAAGAAGAAGAAGACGAGCATATGGTGAACTGATGGTGTGGTTGTGGCAGGGAGGGTCGGAGCATATGTGTAAGCACATGTATATACACATGTATACATGCTGTTGATGCCACTCATAATTAGTTCTGCATTTAGAAATTCTTGCTTTTGTTCTTGATTACTTTTTCACCTTATGAACTCTGATAATTTAGGCCCAGACCAGTGCCCAGAAGAGTCAGAATGCAAGTTCGCACTCTAAGTGCAGAAATTCGCCTCCAATTCTTTCTAAGCAGCAGTTTTTGCAGACTCAGCAGGAGGATGCACACATTGCCCCCGTCTTGAGCAATATTCGACAGATGCTGATTTTTTTGCTGTGCTGTAAACAAAGAGATGATCCCACTAATAGAAACTTATACTACAAAAGAAGTACAATTTTGTTTGAGGGACGTTGCTAAGCAGAAACTTGCAAACAGTTGAAGAAATAAAAAAGACTCGTAAGTTCTGTTTATAAAGGCAGTTCTGTTGATAGCAAGTGAATTAGGCCCTGATAAAAGCTAGTAAATGGGTGGTAATCTTAATAAGTAGAGGGGACCTAGAAGTTATTACATGTACATGTAAGCACCTAAGCGGGGTAGGAATGTTCCATAAAATTGTCAAACCCTGCATGTTTTTTCGGGGTCAAACTCAAATTTGCGCTCTTGCATTTTACCTCATATTTTCCTTTTGTTTTTGCACTTTTAATTGTAACAGTCAACACTTTGACGTACTGCTCTGGTTTCTCGATTGTTGAGGTCTAGAGTTGGACTTATATTGCACTTGTTGAGCTTGTTGTGGTTGTTGGACTTCTCCAGAGAGAGTATATTGTGTGATATCTTTTGCATGGTGTGGGCCGTGTGGCTAATTTTTCCATTCTTTTCTCTTGTTTTGGGAGATTAATTTTGTGTGGTGGAGAACTAATTTTTCGCTCAACACTTGATGAATTTCCAGAGGAGCTAAGGAGTATGGAGTCTCTGAAGGTGCTTAATCAACCACCTAGCACTACTGTTGGGGTTAACTTATGGCTTTCATTCTTTCAGTTCTTCCAGTCTTGGCCAGCATTAAAACCAAGAAGAACTTTAGAACAAGGGACAAAATTTTCATTTATTTTCATCGAAACGATCGAAACGTTTTTATTTTTTAAAGGAATGAAATGAAATACTAGTAGAATAACGAAACACTATTATTACATTCAAAACACACTAAAACATAGAAAAATGCACCAAAACTTAATGTTATATATCTAAACAATAAGTTGTACTAATTCGAATTTAAATTTTTTATAAAAGTTGTACAATTTTTATACAAAAGATTGTATTTTACTATGTTAATATTTGTCAATTTTAATATTTTCGAAACATTTCGAAACATTTTTGAAATATTTTTGAAACGTTTCCGTTTTTGAGCCAACCGAAATGACTTCTCGAAACGATATTTCAATCCTTGCTTCAGAATTTGCTTCTTTGCCGCGTTTTTTTGGTGAAATTAAGTCTTATGGTTTGTAATACATCAGATGATGCTCTTCCAAGGGATCTTTGTGGTCAGCAATCGTTGCAGAGGCTGTATCTAGGTGGAAATCTCCTTCATAGCCCACTAGAGAGCATTAAAGGTCTCACTACACTTCAGTCCCTTCAGTTAGATTTGTGCAGCAGCATTCAATCACTTCCAGAGCTTCCGCCAAGTATAAGGTGGTTGAATGCAGACGATTGCACGTCGTTGGAAAGAATAACAATTCCAGAGCTTCAGGTTAGAGCCCATTGAAAAATTTCATTCCAAAATGATGAACTGTTTGCTCTTGGTTGCCTCGAAACTCCTAGAAAATATTGGAAAAAGAGGTCTCATCCAGGTGTGTTCTCTCTCTCTCTCTCTCTCTCTCTCTCTCTCTCTCTCTCTCTCTCTCTCTCTCTCTCTCTCTCTCATGCACACAATCACGCATGCATATACATACATGTAATAGTTAAAAGTTCTGATTTCCATGGCACATGGATTGTTTGAATAGATAAAAGTTATGATTTCCATGGCACCAGGATTGTTTGAATTTGTTATTTTTAACATTTTTCTTCCTGGAAGTGAGGTTCCAAGTTGGTTCAGTGAAAATAGTTTGGAGTCCTCAATATCTTTTACTGTGCCTTCAAGTCTTAGTCCCATTGGATGCTTATTTGGGTGTGTTGTAAATGCTCCTCAAAATCGTGATGGCGGTTGGGATTATGATGAGAAATATCTCACAATCAGTAACGAAACCAAGGGTCTGAACTGGACTTATTCCCCAATGTGTGTTGGCAATCCTACAGCCAACGAATATATGGTATGGTTGAGCCATTAAAAGTTTGGAAATGAGTTGGAAAGCGGTGATCAACTGAATGTTTCAATCGAAATTGAAAATAACTTCCAAGTGAAGGAGTGTGGTGTCCACCTTTTGGACAATAAAGAAGAGAGGAGCAGAAATTCAGAATGTCACCTGTGGAGATTTGTCAGCGTTTGAGACAAGCAAGGGCTCATTCCTTCTCTGCCATTATAAATGCATGAAGCGAAACTATTTTAAGTGCCATTGATGGAATCATCTCCAGTTAGCTCTGATTGTGTTGTTCTTGTTACGCAGTTTTTACAGAGTGCTCAATAGGAGAATGGACACATTACTGTGTTTGGATATTAAATTTGTGGAAAGAGTTAAAAATGAAATAAACTACACTTTGTAACCTTGGATTTTGAATTTGTAAAGGATAAAGACAAAAGGCCATCCCACATCAGGATGGTTTGTGTTGGGTGTGTGAGTTTATAACCCGTTCCCAACTTCTCGATTTAACGGGTTGTTGTGAAATTGTGGTATTCTCTCAAAAAAAAACATATGTGGCTTCTTTACAGCCGCGGCCGGTGGGCCTCCTTTTTAGGAGTCAGCGAGTTTAGGCCCACGTCCGTTTTCTATTCATGGGGGCTGGCCATCCCATATCGGGATGGTTTGGGTTGAGTGTGTGAGTTTATAATCCGTTTCCAACTTCTCGTTTTAACAGGTTGTTGTGAAATTGTGGTATTCTCTACCTAAAAAAAAGAAAAGAAAAGATAACGACCAAAAAATACAATAAAAAAAAAAGGCACTTTGAGTTGTAACGGGCCATTAGTCTTGTGCATGGGGTCTCCTGCCGGGGTTCAGACTTATTTGTATGCCCACTGAGCCCAATATTCCAGGGACTGTGGCAAGTCGGTTCGCTGATCGGTGTGTCGGACATATTTGCATGGGCCTCGTGCCGGTGCTTTGAGTAAACACTTGTTATGTTTGGTATAAGATAATAGAATAGAATGATCGTTCTCACTTTTAATTTTATTGCCTTATTTGGTACTATTATCTAAAATCGAAAATGAAATGATCATTATCTCTTTCAAGAGTGAAAATAGTCATTGTATTTCCATATGAACTAAGAACAAAAAATAAAAACTTGGCAATATTTTTATCGTCAAATTTCTTTAAAAAAATAAAACGTGTTTGGAAATTATTTTTTTATTTTAAATTTTTAAAAAGTTAAAAAAATGTAATTTTTTTTTAATTCCCACAATCACTGGCCATTGCTACTGTCGCCGCGGACACCCACACCCGCCATGAACACCCACCAATAATGTGATAATTTCCGCCTAACCATCCACAGCTACTGTCTATCCAGATTCACACAGATTCGCCCGGTCACTTGTGATAATTTCCACCGAAAATTGATGGTTGAGACCCAAAAAGTGTAAAACAGTGGATCTCTTTTTCTGGCGACCAGAAAATCAAAATAAAAATAATTTTTTTCATAAAGACAAATTTAATTGGCCTGGTATACCAATGGGACATACATCATAATCATCACATTTGTTTCTCTTTCATATTTTATATTGAAAAAATATAAAATATTAATGGTATGTTTGAATATTAAATTTGTTGATGGAAAGAAAAAATAAAAGAAAATGCAAAGCGAAAAGATTGAAAAAACAAATGAAGTGAAAAAAAAAGTTCATTATTTTTTAATTTTTTTTGGTACGGTTAGGAAAATAAGAAGAAAATTAACACCCTTATGTCAAAAGAAAATTTCAGTTTTCTTTGTTTAATTACCCGTAAATAAGTGAATATGTATAAATAATATCATTTTTATTTTCTTTTAAGTAATATCATAGAAAAGTGATTTTGAAAAAAAAATTGAAGAAAGGTGATTGCACTGGGATGACCCCTGAAGCTAATTCATGGATTTAATAAGTGATTATATATACTCTTCCGGATGTTTAAACGATAATTCCACTCATGCTCCACAGCCAATTTGCTCCAACTTTAGTGTCACTGTGCAATGCATGGGATTGACTGTGTTCCCATTAAAATATAATTGTTAGATTATATATTAAAATTTCATTCCATTCTAGCATTGTTTATTGGTCTTATCAAATAAAATAATAGAATGACCATTCCATTCTCATTCTCATTCTCATTCCCATTCTATTTTATTGTACCAAACATAGCATGAGTAGTTGGTTTGGTAGTCAAGACTTGGGGCATGGGGCCTAGGGTTTGCTCCCTCTAAGGTCTCAAATTCAAAATTGTTTAGGTACTATAAACTCTTTGGGACCACCCCTACGATTTTTGGCCCGAGAATTACCCAATTTATATGGGACGGTAGACTACACAAGTGTCACGAGCTGGCAGATTGGGCACGTCCGTAGTGTTAATTCCATGACTTGTCTTGAGAACCCACAGTGGAATAGTCTGTGAGGCGATTAAACTCCAAACTCAGTCCCGCCAACTCTATCGAGGCAATTAAAGTGAGCCCAACCAGGATCACTAGTGTAGCTTGCGTGCACGAACATACTCATCTGAAATGCCCCACACTCTACGAATAGCAACGTCCTCATATGTTCAAGCTCCAACTCAAGCGTTGGCGATATCTACATCTACGCGTGGCAATATTAGATCACATTAGTGCACATGCTAGAAGCATTGTGCATAAAACACCCTCAGAGCTCGGGCTATAGACCAAGCGCACCGTAGGTAACCATCAAGCAAGACACATTGGCAAGTGGAAGTTTATATCGATGACATGGTGGTCAAAAGTAAACTCGGCAGTCACCATTCAGAGAACTTGACAACCATATTCAACATTCTAAAGCAGTACAAAATAAGGCTTAACACCTCCAAGTGTCTGTTTGGGGTTAGCTCGGGGAAGTTTCTGGGATTCTTGGTTACACACCAGGGTATTGAGGTGGACCCGTAGTAGGTCAGTGCTATTCAGAATGTCCAAGCTCCAAGGAATACTAAAAAAGTACAGAAGTTGACTGGCATGACAGTGGCACTCAACAGATTCATCAGCTGATCTTCAGACAAGTGCTGACCATTCTTTTAGCTTCTAAAAATACAGGAGCGATTCAGCTTGACTCGGGAATGTGATCAAGCCTTAGTAGATTTGAAAAAGTATCTGAGCCAACCTCCCCTACTTTCCACCCCATTAAAGCATAAAGAGTTCTTCCTCTACCTGGCAATGTCAGAGCATGCAGTTAGTGCCATATTATTCTAACAGCAAGATCGGGAACAGAAGTCGGTCTACTATGTTAGCAAAACTCTATTGGGGGCAGAAAGCAGGTATCTACCATTGGAAAAACTGGCCCTTACATTAGTGGTAGCGTAGCCCAAACTGGTGCACTACTTCAGGGCCCACATTATCAATGTTTTCATGAACCACTAGCTAAAACCATTCTTGAGAAGGGCTAACTTCTCTAGCAGAATAGTTAAGTGGGACGTTGAGCTGGGAGAATTTGACATCAAGTTTCATCCACGATCTGCAGTCAAGGAGCAAGTACTGGCTAACTTTATTGCTGAATTCTCTATTGAATTACAGTAGGAAAACAACCCAACACTATCTGCCGACCTCCAAAATGACCACATCCCATTAGATCTTTGGGAAAATGATGATCATTGGAAACCGTTTGTTGAGGGAGCTTCCAATGACTGGGGGGCAAGATCAGGGATAGTCCTCATCACACCAGACGGTATGGCATTGGAGCAGGTCATCAAACTGGAGTTCATCGCTTCAAACAACGAGTCAGAATACGAGGCTCTACTAGCCGGGTTGCGTTAAACTATTGATCTCAAAATTGCCGAAATCATGATCTACTCAGACTCCTAGTTAGTAGTGAATTAGATCATAGGAAAGTACGCAGTAAAGAACGATAGAATGACACAATGCCTGGTCAAAGAAAAAGAGTTGTTGTCCAAATTCAGCAAATATAGACTCCACTAGATTGGCCGCGACAACAATGCTCATGCCGATGCTAGCAACACTTGCGACGACCCTAAAGTTAGGCTCGAAGAGAACAATCCTGTGGAAACGCTAGCCAGTCCTAACATATTTCAAGAAGAAGATCAAGTCCTGGTAATTAAACAGTTAAGACCATCCTGGATGGACCTAATCATCTCCTACCTGGACAAAGATGAGCTCCCCGAAGACAAGAATGAAGCCAGATGGATTAGGCATAAAGCCCTCAGATACTAGTTGTCACCAACTAAGGAGCTCTACTGAAGATGTTTTACAGGTCCCTACTTGCATTGTGTTGACCCAAAAAAAGTACAGGACATCCTATTCGAAATCCTTGAAGGGATCTGTGGAAGTTATATCGGTGGGAGATCTATGGCCCACAGAGCTATCTCACAAGGTTACTAGTGGCCTTATATGCAAAAGGATGTCGCCTAGTACGTGCTGAAATGTGAAAAGTGTTAAAGGTTCTCCCCAATTATACACTAGACTGTCGAGGACCTCGCAATTATAACCAGCCCTTGGCTTTTTGCCCAATGGGGACTGGACATAGTCGGGCCTCTGCCCCAAGCTCCAAGCAACAAAAAGTTTCTTATTATGGCAACGGATTACTTCACAAGTGGGTGGAGGCCGAGCCCCTATCAACTATTAGAGAGATTGACACCAATCAATTCGCTTGGAGGAACATAGTAACAAGGTTTGGCATACCTCGGGTGCTTGTCTCAAACAACGGTACCTAATTTGATGGCAATATATTCAAATCATTCTGCGAGGAACTCGGGATAAAAAATTACTATTTTACACTGGCCTATCCACATTGCAATGGGCAAACTGAAATTTCCAACAAGACTATGCTAAATGGAATCAAAAAGCGGTTGGAAATGGCTAAAGGAAAATGGGTGGAGGAATTACCCAACATCCTATGGTTCTACAGAACCACCCTTGAGGAGATTTATTAGCAAAACCTCTTTTTCTCTGGCCTACGGGGTGGAAGCAGTTATACCTTGGAGGTTGGATTACCAACGATCAAATCGACAGTGTTTAATACTGGACTTAATGACCAAACTCTGGCCAGAGATCTGGATCTTGCCGAAAAAAACATGAAAGCTACCCTGATTAGACTCACCGGATATCATCAGCAGTTAAGTCACTCCTACAACAAACGGGTTCATCCGAGAACCTTTGTACTGGGAGATTTGGTGTTACAGAAAGTGTTAGGGGCAACGAAGAATCCAGCAGATAGAAAGCTTGGCCCCAACTGGAAGAGTCCCTAAGGAGTGACATCCCAAGTCGGCGTGGGGACATATCGATTGGAAACTGTCGAAGTTGAAAGACAGTTATTCCGGTCTTGGAACACCAAAAATTTAAAAAAAATTTACCAGTAAAATTGACTCTTGTATGATGTAATAACTCAGTAGTGTCTGGCCCTTCTGGAGCTTCATGTGATCAATAAGAATTTGAAGTCATTTGAACAAATCCATTTGTCTGATGCTACTCCAAAAACACAATGCATTGAAGGAAGAAAAAACAAGTGTAAAAACTTGGTTCTGGACCATTTATGGCCAGGTTGACTAATGAAGGTCATAAAAACCAAGTGTAAAAACTTGATCCTGTCCAAGTTAGAACCAAGTTGGGTAGGTCGGCCAATGAAGGCCACAAAAAACCAAGTGTCAAAACAGTTGGTCCTGGACTATTCATGGCCAGATCAACTAATGAAGGTCATAAAAACCAAGCATAAAAACTTGGTCCTGTCCAAGTTGGATAGGTCGACCAATGAAGGCCATAAAAAACCAAGTATACAATCTTGGTCTCGGACCATTTATGGCCAGGTCGACCAATGAAGGCCACAAAAATTGAGTGTCAAAGATAGCTTGGTCCTATCTAAGATTAGGTAGGTCAGTTACACTAAGGCCATGGCTTTTGTAAACAAAAGCTTATAACCAAGACCCACCTTGGTCCTACCTAAGTCAAGAAGGTCAGTAAGAACAGGCTATCAAAATCAAAAGTTAAGTATCTTGACTTAGCCCGACCCAAGTCTGGTAGGATTGGCCTAGTAAGGGGCTATAATTTACAGGTTAAGGCATTCATTTCCTTAACCTAAAACCAATTCTTAGCCTAAGTCTGGCAGCTCAGCAAGCGAATAAAAAAGCTTTTTCCTAACTTCTCTAAAATGTTTTGACAAATTCTCCCAGGAGTGGTGAACTTATTTGCATTATAGATTGATTATCTATGAAAAAAGTGTTCAAAAATTCACACAGAAGACAACAAGTGGAAAAAAAAATGTTCATTTATAAAAATCAAAAATTACAAAATTGTGTTTACAGAAGGAAAAGAAAAAAGTAAAGAAAAAGGCCATATGGTAACTCAAAAGTAGGAGGCTCGACAGGGGGCAGATTAGTCGGAGGTAATTCAGTGGTTGGTGGTAAATCGGTCGGAGATAGCTCGGCAGGATTGACTTCGTTAACTACCTCAGTTTTAGGGCCAGTGTTCCCCCCTCCGCCTTGAGTGTCAATGTCTTCTTCATTCTTGGACTCCAGCTCGGTATCAGCCCAAGCAGGTATTTCCATCCAAAGGAAAGAAGATTTGTCTAGCTTTAATTTTCTCAAAGCTAACGTCCAGCCATCTTGAAAGGTGCCTTCAGCAATGTTCTTCACCTGGACCTCATGGTGATCCCCCGCGTCATCAAAGCCCTTAGTGTATTGAGTCTTACCATCCTTCTTTAACCTCTCCACCTCTAGCAGAGACTCAGCCAAAGCAGCCTTCACTTCGGATGTCGACTTCTCAACCTCGACCAACCTAGCTTTCAGATTGGCAGCCTCAGCCTTGGCTTCATCGAAGTCTTTCTCCTTCTGTTTGTAGCAGGCTTGTGTCTTTTCAAGAAAGACCTGTTGATCCTAAAACATCCTGTGGAAGCCCCTGGCCTCATGATCTCTCGTATGGAAATTGCACTTCAGCCGCTCATGATTATGCAGTAGGTTGTTGTGCTGATCTTGCAAAGTGCTGAAGCAGTGCAAGATCTCCAGCCCCTAGATCGTTCCCTATATAGGACAAAGAACAACAAAAATTAAACAGGAAGCTGTCACGCCCAGATTTTTCACACTCGAGGAATACTCACACAAGCGGAAAAAATACTGTACTCTCTCGTTAGAACTCACCCTCCTAAAAGAATGAGTGTGACTAAGTTTGAATTGAAAATTTGATTTGAATAAAGAGCTTTTGAAAAAGATTCGGAGTCGCCAGCTAACTTGATTAAGGTGAGTTAGGTCACCTAAAAACTAAGCATAATCCGAAAACTACACTTAGGGTTTTGGAAAACGATTTTTGAAAATACCACCTCGAGGGAGGGTTTTTAAGAAAACAGGTTGTTTGGCAACCTTTGGAAAACATTTAGCCCTTTTTGAAAAATAACTCCTTTTTGGTCTTTGAAATCAATGATCTAGGTTCGGAGGTTGGTTACGTGTAGGGAAGACGCACTAAGCCATCACCCTATCCCGCCCTTTCGGTACCTACATGTCAATCTACCCTAGATTCACCTATGAGAGTCTTCAACTAACTATTGGCCAATCCTATCTACTTTGAAAAACAATGCTTGAAAACTAACATGATGTATGGTATGCAAGCATAAGGAAAGAGAATTGAAAAATAAATTTGAAAAGAGATTGATTTGAAATTGATTTGATTTGAAAATAGATTTGAAGAAATGGAATTGAAATTGGAAAGTTTGAAATTTGAAAGTAGAAATTTGAAAATAGAAATTTTGAAATTGAAATTTTGAAAATAGATTGGAATTTGAGATTTGAAAGATGTGGAGACCGCACCCATGAAGGTGGAATTGAAAGTTTGAAAAGTGTTGTGACCGTACCTATGAAGGTTGCCTACGTATCCCTTTGGGGGAATCAGGTCAGTCGTAGTTCGGACAAGAGTCCGATTGAAAATGGAAGAGTTGATTTGAAGAAGGAGATTGAATTAGAAATTGAAAATAGAAGATTGAGAGATTGAACTTTGAATGGAGGATTGAAAATTGGAATTTGGAATTTTGGAACTGAAAAGATTGAATTTTGATTTGAAAAGATCGAACTTGGAAGAGAGAGATTTAGACTTATTTTGAAAAGACGAAGGTTTAGGAATCCTAGACTTAGGAAAGAGAAGAGACTTAGGAAAGATTTGACTCGGCTTGGAAGATTTAGGAAATTAGGAAGAATTGGATTTAGGAAATGTTCAAATTAGGAAAGTTCCAAATTAGGAAAGTTTCATTTCTGGAAAGTTTCAAATTAAGAAAGTTTTGAATTTAGGAAAGTTTTAGGTTTAGGAAAGCTTTCACTTTAGGAAAGTTTTGAAATGGGAAAGTATTGAATTTAGAAATGTTTTGAATTAGGAAAAGTTTAGTTTAGGAAAGACTTAGAATTTAGAAAGTTTCAAGTTAAAAAAGTTTTGAATTTGGAAAGATTTGAAATTTGGAAAGTTTAAGATTTGGAGAGTTTTAGAGTTTGAGTTTTAGAAAATCTTGAAATTAAGAAAGGTTTGAATTTAGGAAAGGTTTGAAAAATTAGATTTGGAAAGTTGAGATTTGGAAAGGGGTAGAATTAGGAAAGAGTAGAGTTAGGAAGGATGTGGAAATTGAGTTTTAAAATTTAGGAAAGATTTTTATATTCAAGTTTTGGAAACTTAGGATTTAGGAAAGGAGAAGCTTAGGAAGGATTTGAATTAGGAAAGAGTTGGATTGGGAAGGGATTGTATTTTGTTTCTAAAAGGGAAGGTTTGATTTTGTTTCCAAAAACGGAGGATAGGATCTAGTTTCCTAAATGGGTAAATTAGATTTAGTTTCCTAAAAGAAAAATAGGACTTGGCAAGGATTTGGAAAGGGAGATTCTAAAAACCCTAGTTTTGAAAAATTATAGTTTTGATGTAGAAAAGAGGTTTTGGAAACATGTATAATTTGGATGTGAAAACAAGAGATTTTGCAAACCTAGGTTTGCGGCAAAGTTTGAAAATCATGTTTTTGGAAAGAAAATTATGGTTTCCTAATTGTGGTTCTAAGGCTTGACTTGGGCACTAAGGAAAGAGATTTTTGGAAAGTGTGATTTTGGAAACAAGTTTTTGGAAAGAAATCCTAGAGAGGGGTTTGTAGAGGGAAGATTTTAGGAAGAGAGTTTTTAAAAAGATTTTTGGTAGAAGATTGTTGAAGAGAGTTTTTTTTTGGAAAGATTTTTTCTAGGGAGCGTTTTTAGAAAGTAGATTTTGAAAAAAGGAGAGAATTTTAGAAGGAGTTGAAAAAAGGAGTTTTGAAAAATAAATTTTGGAGGGAGTTTTTGAAAACAACTTTGAAGAGGAGAGTTTTAGGAAAGTATATTGAAAGAGATTTTTTAGGAAGAGATTTGAAAAAAAAGTTTTTGGAAGGTATGAAAATATCTCACTTTCCTAAAGTGATTCTAACCATAAGAAGGCTAGAACCACTTTAAGAAAGTGGTTTTGAAAACAACAAGAGTTGAAAATATGGACCATGTTGATCACTTTGATTGTAACACTTTCCTAAAATAACCCTAGCCATGAAAATGCTAGAATCACCCTAGAATTGTGGTTTTGAAAACAAGTTTTTGAAAACGAGATTTTGATGTAATTTTGAAAACAAGTTTGAAAACGAATTTTGGAAGATGCAAGATCATGATATGCACAAT